>QWZN01000238.1:0-32061 GCA_003693225.1 Venturia aucupariae | reverse complement strand
AACTAATATCTAACTAATATCTAACTAATATCTAACTAATATCTAACTAATATCTAACTAATATCTAACTAATATCTAACTAATATTTAATAAATATCTAACTAATATCTAGAGTCTAGAATAGATTATAGATTCTACTAATATTTCTATAAGCTATAATTATATTACTATATTTTAGTATATACTAGAAAATAGATAGATAGATACTCTATATATTCTATTATTAACTAAGATAGTACTACTTTTCTTATTATTCTAATATCTCTCTATATAGTTATATTTTTACTTTAGTCTATTTTAGAGTATAAGTTTATAGTAAATATATACTAGAATCTTCAAATAAATTATAGACTATTACTTTATTAGTAGAATTAATATTTTTAGTTTCTTAGTATTATATCTACTATACTTTTTTAAGCCGCCTTAGGGTCTACCTGAGTGTAGTATCTACTCTTCCAAACTGGATACCGCTAGATCCCGTTTTGCCAAGAGACTAAAAACACTGATACCGATACAACAGCATAGATTACTTCAGCTTTTCCAACTTCGCGACTTTCACTCCGTCCTATCATCTTCCATCAGCCTGCAAAGTTTGGTCTGTTCAGACGCATCTCGGCAGGCATAACCCACAGCTACATAGCCAGACAAGTCAGCGCACATCTACCTGTGGGATTTACCAGACTCACACTTCGTTTCGAAAGTTCTCACTCCAAGCACGGTTTCCGGGTCCTTGACATTGTTGATGATATCTTGGTAGGCTCCCAGAGCCGGCTTGTCGGGAAGCTCATAGTCGTCAGGATAAACAAACTTCTTCCATGTCTTCCCCAACACCTGAACTGGATCGGCGGCAGCCATATCGTTTATGTCCTTGTATGCTCCCAAAGCTGCCGGTTGGTTGAACTTGGCGAAATTGTCTGCGCCAGAAACTGCCACAGCATAAGTGAGGGCTAAGCAGCATATAACGAAGACCATGAGGAGAGAAGGTCGCAGCCGTAAAGAGGATCCCGCGGTAGATTTCGAGTATTTTGAGGCAGTCCTTTGCCACTCCTTCACGAGATGGTGGCTACCAGACCAGGATCAGTATTATGCGTTTCAGTTTGATCGCCATCGATACATGCGACATGAATTTATCCACTGTATCATATTCATCAGCGCTTTGGCCTGAGCGGGGCTTCCGGGGAGGACTTGACTTCATGCACGGAGATCGGACGGAGCTCCGGGTGCAATCAATGAAGAATCTGGCGCGAGATTTCGAACCAGATTTCAGCCCATCACTCACTATATAGTACAGTACACAGTACAGCATGCGTCAATTCATCCCGATACCACCTGCAAACAATCAACATGTCGCCTTACACAAGAGTGCCGTCTACGGATGGCGAAGACGGCGACAGTCGGTTTGAGCCTCAGAGACAGGAAGGCTCGCGAGCTCTGCCAGCAAGGCTGGCATCCCCAAGCTTAGCCTTGCCAGCGTCGATTGTGCTATTCTGCATATCCTTGATAAATCTTTTTGTCGCAAAGCGATTCTACCGACCGACCAATGGCAAGTGTACGGAGCAAACGTCGGTGTGGTGTAAGAAGTTGCCTTGGTTCACTGGAGACACTGTTCTGACTTTGCCCTGTCCAGCTCCTGCTTTCGAAGCTGTGGACTATGTCAACTACGACTTCAAGAACGACTTTGGTCAGAACGGCCTGTACATGGGCCCTCCAACAAACGAGCTTGAGGAAAGGTGGAAGGACTTGGTTCCTCGTGAGTCGACGTTGCTGCGCGAAAATGTCAACCGAGCAAAGGCTGAAAAGGCACGTAGCTCATGCTGTACGAATACCGCAAGACAAACTCCCCCTCCTTAATCGCTCCAAGACGGGAAACTACAAGGTGGCAGATGTTACAGGATATGCCGCATTGATCGAGGTATTCCACCAACTCCACTGTCTGAACAGAATTCGCCAGTATACCTGGCTTCAATCCGGGAACTATAGGCCTGAAGTCGTGAATGACACCCAATACGAGCACATTCCATTGATCCCGAACGATTTTCGCACCAGCGCCATTGCCAATCGGCTCCACGCTGACCACTGTATCGAGACTCTGCGACTCGCGTTGATGTGCCACGGCGATGTGACTCCTGTGCTCATCCATGTCGAGCCAGAAGCACCTTTGGGCGAAAGAGCAGACTTCAGCTCCCATCATAAATGTCGCGATTTTGGAAAACTGCGCAAGTGGATGGACGAGAATGTAGGGACCGACTGAGGCTCCCGAGGTACATATGCAGCGCTCGGCAACGAGCCGGCGCGAAACCATGTCTTCTCAGCTTCCACGGAGGGAGATGCTCAATCTCAGCCGACGGCATTTTCAAAATACGCAGGATAAAAAGATCAGGGGCTCGACCGTGCATCCGGCCATGATTGTGGCGATCTCAAGTGATTGCGGTCATTTTGGTACTTATGCCACTTGCAAATCATGGACATGAGGGATAGCAATGCAGACTCTACGAATGAACGAAGATGGAAATAGAAAAACTGAGTTGAATTTCGACGAGGCCAAGTCTAGTAACACAGACTCGGCCCATTGATGTAAAGATATCACCATAGAGAATACAGCAGTTTTTACAAAGTAGCCAATCGTACCGTGTTTCGTATGCCCGCATTGCAGGTAGAGAAGGACACCCCAGCTATTATGTGGTAGGGTCATTAGTAGTGTGGTCTCGGGGCGATTGAACAGTCCGATAGACATGGGAACCCCCGAGACCTCAGTACTATGTATAGCATCGGTTAAGCAATAGCACTTCGATTCCGAAAGACGCAGATAATAAACATATATCAAACCCTTCTCCAACGGCCTCTATGTGGCCGTCATACTTTGCCATTCAGCTCCGTCTCCCACAGTCTTGCAATGGCAGAATTCGTTGGAAGCGTCTGTCTAATCACCGGTGCAGCCGGCGGCCTGGGAAAAGTTATCGCCGAGACCTTCATCCTCGCCAAAGCCAAAATTGTCATAGTCGACATCAACGCCGAGCTGTTGAAGACTGCTGAGACGGAACTCTCTGTGCATGGCGAAGTCCTCGCTTATGCTGTTGATCTCACGGACGAGGATGCAATCAAGGGCATGTTCTCTGCTACTGTTGAGAGATTTGGAAAGCTCGATATACTCATCAACAACGCCGGAATCAATGACTTGCATCAAGGAGTCGCAACGTTGGAAAAAAGCTTCTGGGATGCCGTCCTTGCCGTCAATCTGACAGCTCCTTATCTCACCAGCAAGTATGCCGTCAATCATTTCCTCTCCAGAGACCCAGCGGGAGGGCGGATTGTCAATATTGGGAGCCTAGGGGGGATGAAGGGAGGTGTAGCTGGTAAGTGAATTCCAACTTCCAATTGTACCTCGTACTGACGCTTCGTCTCTCTCCGCAGGGGCGGCATACGTTGCATCCAAACATGGTCTAATCGGACTTACGAAAAACACAGCAGCGCAATACGGGAAAAAGAATGTTCGGTGCAACGCCGTACTTCCCGCAATGATGCAGGGAACGGGCATGACATCGGCATCGATGGAGAACTTCGATCCGGACGGACTAGCGATTGCCACAAGCCAGTCGCAACTGGATCTAGGGTGGGTTGATATCAGGAAAGTCGCTGCAACAGTCAGGTTCTTATGCTCGGATGACTCTGGCGCCATCAACGGATCAAGCGTGGCTACTGATAATGGACGGTTGGCTTATTAAAGGTTATATGCAGGTGCGCAGTCATGAACAGACAAACTCTTCTACACGTCTAAGCTGTCGACTTCCTCCTACCATCCACATTGATATTCTGGAAGCCACTGATGATGCTTTGCCTCCATCGCCCTCAATATAGGCCCTGTCGCAGTACTCTACGCCACGCTTCCCCTCACAGCCCTAGCCAAACATCAAGCCCATCCACCAGATCCGCGACAGCCACCTCCGCCTCCAATAATACGTGAAATCTCGATCCCAGAGTCAAAGTCGTTTTGTCCGAAGCCCCTCCCTCGACCATCAATGCGAACGCCTCCAAGGTCTGGGATTGGATGTGGGAGTCCATCTACGTGAATTCGGGTGCAGAGTATCTCGTATCCGACGTCTATGAAAACGACATTTACACACGTTTCCCTCAGTGGGTAGACCATTTTGAAGGGGTCATTCAAACACAGACGGAGGGGAATGATTGGATTAGGGAGGAGCAACGGGAGAAGAGGTTTAAGTGAAGCAAGAAGTTTTGCACGAGTGCCTAGGAGGTTCCAAGGAAAGTTTGAGGACACAGAGAGAGAAGATTGACGGACGGAGTTGGTTACGCTCACATCTGCGTACCTATTTTGCAACCACAAATCGGGTCCAGATATGCAACACGAAAGCATGGAGAAGAAGATATCGCGTGTAGGCAAACAGAAGCTGTACTGCTGTAATAGGGCGAACGCTATACCATTTAGGTGGCCACACGCTTGTTCTTAGTTTTCGCGTACATGATAGAAATGCCCATAACAGTACTTGGCGTGTCGGTCGCTCCCTTGTTCATGGCAGGGAACTTGGTGTAATCATAGTACGCTTTAAGCACCCAACTCTGACCCTTCTTCAGTTCTTTGATCGCAAGAGGCGAAAGTGGTATATCCTTGACGTTGGCTTTGTTCTCGGCGCAAATGGACATGGCGATGATGTGCTCCTTGGACATTGCGTGCCCACCTGGACCGTCACGCTTGCTCATTCCTGTCGCGCCCTTCATGTCCATGCCTTCCATGCCTCCTGCTGGTGCGGCAGCTGGGGCTGGGATTCCGACGGCCGTTCCGCCATTCTTAGCAATGTTGGCGCGGCGTATTGCCTCCTCGTCGCTGCCGTAGGTAGGAATACTGTCACAGACGACCGTCCCGTCGACGATAATCTCGACGTGAGTTCCTCCATCGTGTAGATGTCTGAAAGTTATAAGTGTGCGAAAAAAAGATGGAGAACAAGATTCAATGCCTACCCTCCAGCGCCCATGACTTCGCCATCGAAGTTGGTGATCCAAGCTGGGGACTTGAAGTCAAACTTTGCGTTCGCGGTCCGCCCAGAAACTTCCGAGGTACCGCACTGCGCCGCGTCCATCCAGACGGGCTTGATCTCCTGCATATCGGCTGGGTGCCCATCAACATAGTCGTAGTAAATGGTGAGATAGACTTGTTTCGCGGTCGGATTCATGTTCATCAAGTCCACAATAATACCGAATCTATCCGCAGGGTAGAGCGGATATCCTAGCTTTTCGTCCTCACCAGCCCATGGTCCATTGAAAAACGTGGTAGTTCTCTCGTTTCCAGAGGAAAAGATGCGCTCAGATGAGGCAGGCATGGACCCAACGATTAGGTGAGGAGCGCCGAACAAGGTGCATGTAGCATCATTGGCACCTTTCCCGATGTTGAACATAACCATCTGTAGCTATCTTTAGCTGGACTTGTCCCACGTCGTCAAGATAGTATCGCTCGAGGACGCTTACGTGATGAAGCCACATTTTCGTCTAGAGTACCTATTAGCCCGCTTCAAATCATTGCTGTGGAAGGAAATCATACGTCGGTGTTTGCATCCGAACCATCAGGATACTCCAGACCAGCGTTCATACCCAAAATCATGCATTCCTGGCAAGGCTTATCTACGCTCCGTGAGGGCAGGTTATTGATCATACCCTCCCCTCCGGCGCTACATCTATCGTTAGTTTCTCGAAGGCGCCTTTCTTTGAGCAGCGCGGCTTACACTCTAGGGGCTGGAACGTTATAAGGTCCGTAGCGAATCTTCACCGTCTTGGAGTTCGGGATCCTCTTGACGCGAGCAGGCAGCGGCTGTACCTTTGGCGCGATAGTAACCGCTCGTGCCTCTCTACTAACATACTTCGGAAAATGTTCTTCTACTGTAAAATTCAAAGACTCGGCCCAGCCTTCTGGGGCGGAAACAAACTGGACGGCGGTTACAAGATTGACTGCAGACGTGGCCGCCAAAAGGAACGTGGCAGTCCTCATGGTTTCTAGAGCTGAAGGATTAAGGAAAGACAAAGCTCGAACTGTCCCGACGCCTTTCACTGCTGTGGTCGTGAAATGATATAAAAGGGTTCCAAGTTTACCCCGGGCCAACTACCCGGGCAATCACGGCTTTTCCGACTTGTTTAGATTGAGTAATATGTTGGCATTTGGATCAAAGAGATGTTATACCACGAGCCAATACCGATGACAGCTTGTCTATTAAATCTATGTCAAGCATGGTAAGAGTGGGGAATACCGTCAGATGCGTAATTAGGGCATCATGTCGCGAGCTATCGATGGAATCTACTGTCTATTTCAACAGACCACGCAGAAGGGGAGAACCTGACTGTTTGGCTGTAATTAGAAGGGCTAGGGAAGCAAGATATCGGATGAGCCTTTGGCTTTCTGCTATAGTGTTATACTGTGTGGAGCTTTGTGAGAATTTGTATTACCTTTTCTACGAGTCTACTAGAGCTTTAGAAGCTATAGATTCTAGTACGCTAAGTAGTTTATCCTTAATACCACGTTATAGTAGCGAAAACGCTGTATAATAGCCATCTTTAATACTGTTTTTACATTAAGGTGTCAATTTGCATTGAGGTGTCAGGCCCTCGCCTTGCAGGGCCAGGTCCTACCGCATGGCCCGACTATGATCTACACAGTACTTCGTCGGCGATCGCTTTTGAATCGCCCTCTTCTTCCTCTTCTTCTTTAACAACATCACCCACGCCTTACCGCTTCTCCAATTGCTTCTTGAACTGTTTCCCCTGCAGATGCCCGCCTCGGTCCATCGGAGGGGTAGTGTAGCAGACGGCAGCCTGGCAACTGTTGCATGTGGGAATGGCCGTTAGGCACTATTCATCATGAACTCACCACTGCACCCAAACAATCCTTCATCGCCTTGGTCAGGCAGAACCCGGTGCTTGCGGGCAAGAAGCAATGGGGGCCAAGGCAGATCACAACGACGGCAGCATCATTGCCATTCAACCTCAGCTACTTCAATTGCATTATTGGTTTCAAACGGGATGGCACCAGCAAGCAAGGATGTCTGTATGTCTGTCTGCATTGCGATAGGTTCTGGATGCTATCAGCTGGGCGCGGCGCGTCCAGGCTCTGCCCAATCCAACGACTCTGAGCGTTCACAGGAGGCCTCAGATACCTGGCAGACTGGCAACCTTGGAAACTCCAACGCGACCGACCACGGCTCTCCTCCAAAACCGTAGGATCGGCCTTGTCGAGGCGGTTGCGATAGAGACATTTATTCAAAGGGTAGAGCCTCAGTGCTCGCTGCCAAGCTTAACACAACCACTGTTCTGGGGCAACGCTGTCGTGGTCAACGTTTACAGGCAAGACTTTCGCTATCAGAATCACCAATGATCGTTAAATGTTTAAGTCCAGGCATTCCAATACGACCAAGGCTGGATTCGGCTCAGGAAGCGTCATCCTAGAATACGATCGTTGTACGGTTCGCTTGATAAAGGTGGTCAGCTTCGTTGCTCGACACAAAAGACTCGCTTGCACGTCAGCACACTTTATTTGTTCCGTCTCGCACGCCATCACATTTCTTACTGTTGATCTGGGCTTGTTCGCTGCGAAATTCCGCTACTCAAACAGACCAACCTCCCTACTGCATTATTTTAACGCCCTCTGGCCTTCGGTCGACTCTGCATCACACTTTACTCAGCCATGGCAAAGATCACAGAAAAGGGTAGTCCCGTTCTCACTAACACCCACCCCAATATCCATGGTGAGCAAGACACCCGCGGTGAATATATCGTGGCACAAGCCGCGGCGAGAGGTGACGACGAAGCTGGCAACCAACCTGGCCACTTGAAAACCGACAAGGACGGCGTCGTGCTCATACCGCAACCCTCCGAGGATCCCAACGATCCTTTGAATTGGAGTTGGATTAAAAAGCATGCTGTGTTCGCCTCATTGCTTCCAGGCTGTTTTCTTACGGACTGGGTCATTATGTGGGGCACAACAGTAGTAAGTTGACGCAGGACATTGTACAAAATGATGACGTTAATCGTTGCCTGTAGTTTGAACAGCAGGCACCTGAATGGCACATGTCGGTTCCTGACGTGGCCAACTCAATTTCTGGTGCGATATTCATGCAAGGACCTGGTGGGCATATGAATTTTCTCAAAAAACCTCAGAGCAAGACTGATAATAATGATTTAGGCGGCCTTCTTGCAGTTCCCCTGTGTCAGCGCTATGGACGACTCCCTGTACTTTTCTGGTCGCAATTTCTTACGTTGGTATGCAGCATTGGTGCATACGGGGCATCTTCATATGCTGGATTCACTGCTTGCCGAACTTTGCAAGGCTTCTTCGGCGCTCCTCCACAAGTTATCGGTCTCTCTATGATTCACGACATGTTTTTCTTTCACGAACGAGCCCGGAAAGTCAACATCTGGGCTTTTAGTTTTTTGATAGGACCCTATCTAGGGCCTTTTATATCAGCCTTCCTCGCGGAGAAACTGGCCTGGCGCAACAATTTTGGCGTGCTCTGCGGTTTTTACGGCTTTTCTGTTCTTATGGTCCTGGTTTTCGGTGACGAGACTTTGCACGACCGCAAGAAGCGGAGCGAGAAAGTCACGCGAACCGGAGTCGTGGAGAGGATTTCTCGTCTGACCGGTATTGCTGGTGTCCGCGGCTGCACACGACGACCAAGCCTTTGGGAGGTCACTAAAGATTTGTTTGGTCTTCTAGCTCGACCCTACCTCCTCCTACCAACGTTCGGATTCGTTACTTGGATCACCATGTGGACCATCGGAATCGTTTCCACGATTACTCAATTCATCAAGCCTCCACCCTACCTGTTCAGTGACACAGCTACCGCTTTGATATACCTTGCACCCATGATTGGAACACTTGCGGCAGAATTTTGGGGCCACTGGTTCAATGACTTCCTTTGCAACCGCTATATCAAAACCCACGGGGGCCACTACACGCCAGAAAACCGTCTTTGGGGTGTTTATCCTGCTTGGATTATCGGTATCGCTGGCCTGGTCACAATTGGTGAGACGCTGCAACACCAGAAATCCTGGGTTGGGATAGCATTCGGCTGGGGCATGAATTGTTTCTCCACCTTGGGCACAACAGTCGGTCAGTTATCGCATGAATTACTCTGAGATCTCCTCCTGACGAGTTTCCAGCAATCTCCGCCTATGTCCTCGATGTATTCCCACAACATGCTGCACTTGCCAGTGCTTGGGTCAATGCGTTCAGAACTGTCGGTCAGTTGGCACTACTCACACTATGCTGAAAGTTCCTGCTAACGACTGTCTAGGTGGGTTCTGCGTTGTCTACTTCCAGGTTAAGTGGGTTCATCACAACGGTCCAGCTGTCGCGTTTGGATGCCAGGCCGCTATTGTCGCATTCTTTATTGTGTCAATCGTAGTAACACAGCTGAAGGGTGAAAATTGGCGAGCCAAATTTCCAGCCCCTGCTACAAGCCGCGATTATTGACAGCGAGGGCCAACCGTAAGGAAGTGGACAAAAGTGATGCGAGGGGACGTGAATTCCGGTGCTCAATACAGGGATCTCACGAAATACTGACGTCGTCAAGGCTGCTCTGCTCGCAGCTTGCTTATTGTCTCAGCTGTTCATTGTCTACATCGGTGATCATCGGCGACTGTTTTGTTCATGTGGTTGACAGTCTAGGACCCTTCGTTTCTGATGAATACAGCCAGGCTAAATAGCTCGGCTATGTTGTACATCAAGAGTACATTACCCTTCCTAAATCGCCGAGTCGCTTTAGTTGACATACTCCAGCATGTTCCGCCTCGATCCGATCTAATAAACGTAAGGCTGGCAGATGAACATATTAATCAGAGGATTTCTCCAAAGCGCGTGGCTTGTACATGACCTTCTGTTCTTCCTCAATCATAAACGCAAAGTGGTCTCGTTAATTCATGTCCGCTGAAGCATACGCACTGTATCGAAACACTCCCGAACCATTCTTTTCATAATCCGATCAACCAAAAGTAGTAAGAGGAAGAGAGTACGTCGATGCTTTTATTGTGTATTCAGAGACATTTCACCCGGCCTTGTAGTATTTGTAGCCTTTTTATGTTCCTGCCGACGAGTTCTTTTAGTAAGGGCACCCAGAGATGGAGGATGGGTTTGTGTCAGGTTCAGAGCTGCACGCCTCCAACTAATCCCAAGAGAGGTGTCAGTGTATGCCTGTCCAGCAGTTGCATTGCATTGCATTACTTTGCGATAGAAATAGAGACATTGAGCGGCATTTCAAGGATATCATCACTGTCTCGGACCAGGGCTTAGGGTTTCTCCGTCACAAAAAGCAACAGCATCAGTTTCGCTAGGGTGCTGGTAGCATGGTCTCCAAACCCTGGCCAAACTTCACTGATGTCACTCCTAGATCATGGACTCTATGATTGAACTTTGGTTGTTTAAATCGACACATGACTGCGGTATGCAATTCAGCGCCAAGGACACGTACCAGACATTAGGCGCCCTTCAGTCTTCAGAGGTCCCAGGCTATTTTCCCAATGCATTAAACTCCATGTAACCTTTGCCTTCAACGAATGTAGCATCCCAAGGCACCTCAACATTGTCCGTCACGAGCTTCCAATAGAACTCTGCTGCAGCTGGTCCACCCACCTCCGTGCCCATCGGCCCACCATCTGGAAGGTGCTGATCCGCATAGTAGAACCTTTTTGCAGACAATTAACTTTAGTCCAGATCTATATTCAAGGGAAGACTCACTTGTAGCCCTTGTCAGCATACAGGGCGCTCGCACTTCCGATCCAATAGGCAGCCCCAGCCTTTCCAACTCCCAATGTCAAAACATAAGGACTCGCCATGATGGTTTTGTTCAGCATGTTTCCTGTGTAAATGAACACCTTCTTTGCCCCTTCGTCCTTGGACAGTCCTTCCCATCCCTTCACAGCTTCTTGAGCCGCAGCATAGGCACTCACGGTCATCAAATTGACATCCGAGGCCATATCTTCCACGCGTAAGGAAAACATGTTTTTGGGATTTGGAGGGACCCGCATCATTGCTGCGTTATAGATGACGATGTTTGGAACTCCAAAGGTCCTGATGGTTTTCTCAAAGGCAGAGGGGAGGGAAAGGGGATCTGAAAGGTCGATTTTGATACTGAGATGGCCTTCTGGAGTTGTGCCATCGTTTCGACTGCGTGAGGCGAGGGCGATGGAGTAACCTCCTGCGGCGAATTTGGACGTTAGGCTAGCACCGATATTGCCTCCAGCACCGAGGATTAGGACAATCGATTTTGACATTTCAGTAAGAAAGCGATGAGAATCTCACAAAGAGAAGGTGTTCGGATGGATTGAGACAATGGATGGAGTTGCTCGAGGGTGAAGCAGAATGCGCGGCCTAGTAATTGAAGTGTGTCCACCTGCTGCAAGTGTTTAGCCACTACCTTTTGGAGGGCTCCAAAGTCCTAGATTGGCAAGAGGTCCATCCAAGCGCAGTCGGGAATAGCCTTGCGAATTAGTCATCATACGGACGCGGTCATGCTTGCTGACATACATATGGGCTGTCATGCAAGCACTTCTTGATATCTCGTGTCATGTAAGCAGTCCTTGATATCCCGTGTCATGCAAGCACTTCTTGATATCCCGTGTATTGTAAGCACTTCTTGATATCCCGTGTATTGTAAGCACTTCTTGATATCCCGTGTATTGTAAGCACTTCTTGATATCCCGGACTCACACGATTGTATCAAGCTGGAGCTTCGCTACAGAAGACGTTGGATAAAGTGGTCAAGGGCGTCGCTCAGGCGTTCCTCTGCACCTAGCAAAGATTCTTTCATCCAGACAACAGTTTCAAGCGAGGGAAAGATCTGTTCCCAACTTAGTACGTGACGTTCCATCAAGTGCTGGGCAAGCAACTTGATGAAGCTTCGGAAAAGGTGCGCATTCTCAGCCTCGGCCTCCAACGCGCCTACTGCCAGTACCCAGGCTCTTAGTAATCCCAAGTCGCCCCAGTCCATGGGTGCGACGAGCATTTGAGCCAGCAACTTCCGTACCAGCACCGTTGTTACAACGGGGGCTGCGCCGAACTTGCGCCATATCGGGGCAATGTAGAGTAGTGCTCCTAACCGGCAGGCTTCTTGGGCGTTTGGGCTCAAGTACTCGTTTCCTGCGGCTTCGGTCAGTGGTCGATAAGATAGCAGACGGTGAATAATGTTCTGGGTCCATCCACCACCATCTGTGCGACTCGTCCAGTGCGCAGGACCCTGCTTTTCGAGTAGCATGCTCGTTGCAATGGAGCAGTCTATGAGGTCGGCCAGAATGCTTGCGAAGACTGTGAGTCGCCCATCCCGTCTCTTCAAGGCCTTCAACACAAGATTATCAGAGCTCGGACGATGGACAAGTTCAGCACAATCGTCCAGTGCGCAAGCCCAAGCGGATGGGGGCATCGGAAATTGACACGGCACATCGTAGACATAGGCGCCTCTTATATCAACCCTGCAGCAGCTGTCAGTTGAGCAGACGTGATTAGTCGCCGTGAGGCATTGGATCATACCATGAAACCGACACGCGCAGTTGTTGGTTCGAGTTGATGGCGTTTATACCGCCTCGAAGAGAGATCATGGTGACGATGCCTTTGCGGTGCAGCAGCCAATTTTCAACACCATCTCCAAATGCCTGTTGGCGCAATTAGCACTACAGTACCTACCAGGTATGAATTGTAACGCTTCACGCGACGACGTCGACTCACTCGACTTACTCGACTTACTCGACTCACTCGACTCACTTAACTCACTCGACTCACTCAACTCACTCAACTCACTCGACTCACTCGACTTACCACATCATGACACATGAAGCCCACCACGGCTCCGATGGCTGCATCGCTGGTCCTGAAGGCTTCCTCATTCAACCTGTCCTTCATACCGCGGAGAGCGATGACAAAATGTTTCAGAGCTCGCTGTCCTTTTGCAACTTGAACATCCTGATTCCTGGTGTGCAGATGCTCGAAGCCAAGAGCTGCGTTGGACAGCACGAGATGGAAGGGTAGGGGATCGGACAATCCGACGGCAAACCAGTCGTCTCGATGCGCTCTCAAGATTCCTTCTCCGCCGTCCCTTCGGAACATGTTGGCCACCAACTCCCGTGCTGACTTGTCAAGCGGAATCGGATATGGTAGAAATGGATCCATCTCTCCACCCCCAAGTAGCTGGTAAGGAGATATCTCGCCCTCGTCTTCGCCATCTCGAACAGGTCCTGCTTGAGATATCTCGCCCTCGTCGTCGCCATGTCGAACAGGTCCTGCTTGAGATATCATCGCTGCTAGGGCTGACTCGTCAATGGCCACCTCGATGGCGCCGCGCTTCTTGCGTGCTTTCCTTCGAGAGAGGCCCACGTCTCGCATTGCCTGTTGCCGAATCACCTTGCGCGTCGAGGCATCTTTGGCGTTTTGGGGGTTGGACAGGTCGACGAACGTGAATGCTGGCTTGTGATGGAGACTCTGCGAGCCAGAATTGGACATTGTGAGGAAAAGGACGTGTTTTTTGTCTGTCGACCCGAGAGCTGGAGAGCATATCCTGTGCCTATTTATATATATACCACCAGGCACATGAGAGGGAGGAGCACACCTGCAGAGGTCCAGGTAGCTGCAGTCGACTATCTGTAGGTACATACTATTCTAGTGCTTCTAAGCGAGACTTGTCAGCTTCAGTTTCCCATTGAATGGATTTATTTAGAATAGACCACCACCACTCTCTCCCGAGCCCGAGGTCATCGAACCGTCCATCAAGTCACACTCTGTCCGCTAGCTGTTGGCGGACCGACTTCAATTCGACCATCCAAAAGCAAGCAGGAAAACAAGCAACAATGTCTCAACCGTACGAGTGCGCAGAGATGTCACGGTGTCTCATGATCCAATTCCATGTCCATGCTTGTTGGGCCGGGGGCTAGGCACCGGTTACGGAGGCTGGTACCTCCGTAGGTAGGGGCGCAAGGTTGGGAGGGGCGCTAGAAGTGGAATACCTATTTAGTTCAATGGAGGGGTGGAATCAATCCCTATTGCCAATGGTACGAGCATCACCAACTTTTACTCTTCAATCAAGCCTCCGTCAAGGCTTCAATTGAAACCCACACAATCCACAATGGCCTCCACAAAGACGGTCGACTTCGAGCCATTCCAGGATCAGAAGCCCGGAACGTGCGTGTTTACTCCTCCTGTCCCCATCAACGTTCGACAGACGTGCTGACAACGTCCAGCTCAGGTCTTCGCAAGAAAGTAAAGGTCTTCCAACAGCCTCACTACGCCGAATCCTTCGTCACAGCAACTCTCCTCTCCATTCCCGAAGGCGTCGAGGGTAGCACACTGGTGATTGGTGGTGATGGCCGGTTCTGGAACCCAGAGGTCACTCAGCTTATTGCGAAGATCGGAGCCGCATACGGAGTGAAGAAGCTCATCGTCGGACACAATGGCATCCTGAGCACTCCGGCTGCCTCTCATATTATCCGACTGAGGAAAGCTACTGGCGGTATCCTGTTGACCGCTAGTCACAACCCCGGTGGTATGTGCTGGACAGTCAAGAGGCTGAAATTTAACAACGCTAAAAGTACAAAAAATTTACAGGACCGACCGAAGACTTCGGCATCAAGTACAACCTGACCAATGGTGCTCCTGCTCCCGAGAGCGTTACCAACAAAATCTACGCCACCTCCAAAACTCTCACCTCATACAACATCTCGGACATCCCGGATGTCGATTTATCCACAATCGGCACAAAGACATATGGCTCTCTCGAGGTCGAGATCATCCACTCCACAACTGACTACGTCGACTTCATGAAGGAAATCTTTGACTTTGACCTCATCAAGTCATTCCTCAAACAACACTCCGACTTCAAGATCCTCTTCGATGCCTTGTCCGGTGTCACTGGTCCATACGGCATTGCCATTTTCGAGAAAGAGCTTGGATTGAAGGATGCTACACAAAATTGCGTTCCATTGCCAGACTTCGGTGGACACCACCCAGATCCCAATTTGGTATACGCACACTCCCTCGTCGAGGCTGTCGACAGGAATGGCATCCATTTTGGAGCTGCCAGTGATGGAGACGGAGATCGCAACATGATTTACGGAGCCAATGCTTTCGTGTCGCCTGGTGACAGTTTGGCCATCATTGCCCACCACGCTGAGCTCATTCCATGGTTCAAGAAACAGGGTGTTTACGGTCTCGCACGATCCATGCCGACTTCTGGAGCTGTTGACTTGGTTGCAAAGAAGAAAGGTCTCGAGTCATACGAAGTCCCGACCGGTTGGAAGTTTTTCTGCGGTCTTTTCGATGCCGATAGAATGAACATCTGTGGTGAGGAGAGTTTCGGCACTGGCAGCAACCACATCCGTGAGAAGGACGGTCTATGGGCAGTCTGCGCATGGCTCAATATCCTCGCTGGTGTTGGACAGCAGACTGGCTCTACCCCATCCATCAAGTCTATCCAGAAAGATTTCTGGTCCATTTACGGACGTACATTTTTCACACGTTACGACTATGAGGGCTGTGAGACCGAGGGCGCCAACAAGGTTGTTGCTCACGTCAAGGAGCTCATCACGACCAAGAAGGATGAGTTTGTCGGCTCCACCATCAAGGGTGTCAAGGTTGTCGATGCAGATGACTTTTCATACACCGATCTTGATGGCAGTGTCAGCAAGAACCAAGGTATTTTTGTCAAGTTCGATGACGGAAGCCGTATTGTCGTTCGTCTTTCGGGCACCGGTTCAAGTGGCGCTACCATTCGTCTGTATGTTGAGAAGCATACTTCGGATTCTAGCACTTATGATTTGGATGCACAGGAGTATCTCAAGGACCCTGTTGCATTGGCTGTTGAGTTGCTGAAGTTGCAGGAGTATGTTGGACGTACTGAGCCTGACGTCAAGACCTAACTTGAAGTTGTTCACAAGCACAGTGTTCGGAGAGGTACACAGGTAGGTAGCAGTGAATGGATAGCAATCAACACCGCATACAAATAAACGCATGACAAATGACCTAACGACAGCGCTACGTATAATGTATCTAGACTTTTGGAGGCCAGCCATGATTCTTTGCTTTTTTCTGGTTGCAGGAGGTCAGTTCAACAGTAAATAGTCGTCTTAAGGTTTCTCACGTCCAGCAATGCTATGAAGCCCAAAAAGTGAAAATCATGTCGCACCTGTGCCTGCATACCGGTGACCTTTCGTGCTGCCCGTAGTTGGAATCTGCCGTTGGGCGCGTCATCATGGATGTGAACAAAGTCCGCCGCCCAAACCTAACCCAAACCTAACCTAACCTAACCCAACCTCCATTGACCTATCGTTCCTACAAAGTGACAGTTGCCCGAACCTCCCAATTGCAACTCCATAACAGGATCTTCTGAAATCCGAAGCAAACGCAACATGGCCGTCGAAGGAAGCGCTGTACCTCAATCGGCCAAAGGGTCTTGGTATCTTCTTCTCCACAATCGTACCCAAGTTTGACGGCGCTGATCTACTTGTCTAGGACTTCTTTCCTCAAGTCTATTGCTTCCTTTAGCGGAGATATCTCTTCCCTTACAGCGCCTCCCTTCATCCTCAGCGGCGTCTCTCTCACCGAATATAGGTACCTTGGACCAAAGAGCATGTTCGCTCTGGAGCACCGCCTAATTGCATTCATAGTTCATACTGGTGTGAGCACCCTTCTCTCTTCGTTGCACCAGCGACAGAGACAGATCCAGCAAAACGAGCGCTTTTGGTGCTGAAATGGTTCCTAAGCACCTTGAAGCAGCAGTATTCCTCGAGGAACGAGAACTTGGGATCAGAAAAAAAACCACTCAATCCATTCCTCGGAGAACTGTTCTTCGCCAAATGGGTAGATGCTGTCGGCGAGACACAGCTTGTTAGTGAGCAAGTCAGGTAGGTTACGTACTCGAATTGCAGGGAGGGAGGATGCTAACTTGTTTCGCAGCCATCATCCTCCCGTCACAGCTTATTGCATTTGGAATCAGGAGAAGGGTGTGAGATTACAGGGTTACAATGCTCAAAAGGCGTCCATTTCAAAGACTCTGACGATCACTGTCAAGGTCCGTACATTGTTCGAGCACCTCTGGATGACTTCAACCCCCCCCCCCCCCCTTCATTGAGTTACGCTGACATTTCCCACAGCAAGTTGGACATGCAACCCTCCACCTAGACGCCTTCAACGAAGACTACCTCATCTCTCTCCCGTCCCTCCACATCGAAGGTGTCTACAGCGGTGCTCCCTTTGTAGAGCTCAATTCTTCATCATATATCCAATCTTCCACGGGTTTTACCGCAAAGATAGATTACAGCGGTCGAGGATGGTTATCTGGCAAGAAGAACAGCTTTACCGCCTCTTTGTACCCAGAAGGCAGACCCAAAGAACCAAAGTACACGGTGGACGGCCAATGGTCTGCCGGCTTCAGTATTAAAGACGCCAAAACCAAGAAAGAGATCGATTCATTCGACCCAGTCAAGTCTCCAACCACGAAGTTGACTGTGCCGACAATCGAGGAGCAAGACGAGATGGAATCGAGGCGAGCTTGGCAAAAGGTTGCAATTGCGATTCAGAAGGGTGATATGGACACTACGAGCGCAGAAAAGGGACGCATCGAAAACGAACAGCGAGAAATGAGGAAAAAGGAGAAGGAGGAGGGCAGGGAGTGGGAACGCCGATTCTTCTCGAGAACTGAAAAAGACGCTGTATTCGATGCGCTCGGGAAGAAGATCGGCGAGACGTTGGACGCTGAGAAGACGGGTGGTGTCTGGGTTTGGGATGCGACAAAGGCCAAAGACGCAAAGCTTCCATTCAGGAAATCGGGATAAGGGCAGGGTCTGATGATCGTGCAAATATGAGAGGCATCATTGGCGCAAGGTTTGTCTGCTGGTACATGAAGCATGGTAAGCATACTGATACGAGTAGCGCGAGTAGCACGAGTACACGGAGCAAAGTTATGTCTTACACTGCAAAGTCGCCTTCTAGCAATATGGTGCAGTCAATTCCGACCCTATCTATGTGCCCTTCGACAATACCAGAAGTCCTGCAGAACATTGCGAACCGAAGGTCGGTATCGATAAACTCTGGGGATGTTCTTCTTTGCGATTGCCAGAAATCTATCAATATCGTTCTGGAGTTGAGCCACCTTAAAGCTGACGGACCCTTCGCTTGCCAGATTCTTCATGGGCACTGGATTATAGAGAGTAGCGCGTTTGGGAAGGGTGGGAACAAGATGATCGAGACTTGGGCAAGATTAACAATATTATATGTGATCAAACATCTATCGTGCCCGGAGTCTTTGTCGCTCCATCGGCCTGTTTAGTGGAACTTTCTACGTTCTTGTCAAACATTGCAAGTGCTAGGATGACTTGGGGGCACCAAGGACACTCCAACGACTAACCTCACCCTGACTCAACAACCTGGTGTCCCTCGAGAAAGAGAAAAAGGATTTGAGATAGGTACGGGACAAGAAAATAGCGGCCTATTACGCATCCTCACAACCTTGAAAGCTGCTGGACTCATTGATAAGAAAAAGTTGACAAAGGCACGTTGACTTTGTCAAATGTCTGCCCCAAAACCTGTCGTGACTTTCCAGGTTCCAATGGCTCGGAAGTACTCGAAGTCTAGATTACTGTCGATAATATTCTGGTAACTCAAGCATAAGAGCTCGCCAGAAGAGTCGTCGCTATTGCTGGCTCATTTGAGTTGTTTAGTCGAGTTCGGGGTCTTGTCGAAGGATAAAGAATTAGTATCGCCGCTGTGAAGACAAAGTTGAAGTTGGAAAGAAATCTCGACAGCGGTCGTGGTTATGTCCTATACATTTGCAAAAGAGAAGCCGTGAGCGATGCTTCACCACCAGCTGCTCTCATCACCAGCAAAGCAATACCGCTTATGGTCAGCTTGATCGATCAAAGACTACATATTCATGTACTTCTCCCACCCTTTCCCCGCCACGCCGTTAGCGAGATCTACTTCCGACAAAGTACCCCATCGACTTCCTCAAATAACTCACTCCCCACACAGGCCCGGCAATAAAAGACCCCCTCTGGATCTACTTTCTTCTTTATAGCGAATAGCCTTTCATAGTTACTTCCCCAGAACGCCTGCTGCCACCCCGGACTCTCCGGATCAGCCTCATTGGCATAAGTGCCCCCATTGGGATTCAAACTCCTCAAACTGGCCCCGAATTTCAGGGCATCTGCTTTTTTCTTCTGTAGCAGAAAGGGCGAGGTACCCGTCCATTGAAGTTCGGCGGCGGGACGCATTGTTGCGGTGCGGAAAGCAGGATTTACGGCGTTAGAACCGCCGCGGAGATAGGGTGAGGTCCAGGTTCCTATACCCATTGTCATATCGTTGAGTAATTGGGTGTCTGCGTCGAAAGCACCTTTGAGTGCTGTTCCCAGGGCTGGGTTGGCGCAATCTTCTGTACTCCATAGCCAGGATGTTATGATTTTATTACTTCCTGTTCCGGGAAAGGAATCGCGACGTTCGAGGGCGCTGGCGTCGTGGGAACCGATGTGGTGTTTCTCTGCTTCGGCCCAGGTTGCGAAATGGGAGTATTCTCCTACGATCTTTGGAGAGCGTTTGTTGTTACCACGACGTAGGAAGCGATTGCGGGAACGTCTTTGGTCGTCGTCGTTGTCGGAGTCTCGGCCCCTACTGGGGCGGTCTCCGTCAGTGATTGTATCTTTGCCCATGGCTGCAAGGATGGGGTCGAGAATGGCTTCTAGAGCGCGTCGATCGGTTGCATTGGGCATCGTCAATGAGATTGAAGAACGTCCATCATTTCTGCCTGGATAACCGTTCATGTATCCCGAAACGCCTACCTCAGCGAGCTTAGGCCATTGCGAGTGCATGTATGTGAGTTGATCCCAGTTGGCGAGACTGCCGACCCAGCGTGCTGTTGGGACCGAAGGAATGGTTTGGAATGTGTAGGAGATGGCGACACCGTAGGTCGATCCTCCCCCCTTAAATGTTAAGTTAGCGTTGACGGTAGATAGTAGTTGGGTAAAGATACCCACTCCTCTCATTGCCCAGAAGTAGTCCTCGTTCTGACATTCATTGGCCTTGATCAATTCACCGGCAGCTGTTACCAATTCAATTTCAACGATCATGTCAGCTCCGAGACCATATTTAGCACTCAGTGCCCCATGACCACCGTTCGAGAAGAAGCCACCAACAGACACCGTCTTTGCAGCGCCAGCTACGACCATTAAGTCACGTGCGTTGGCCGCGCTTGAAATATCCCCCCATTGCGAGCCAGAACCAACTGTTATAACAGTCCCAGGGATAGCAGCCTTGCAACCCTGTGGAACAAACGAGTTTGTGAATGCCTTCTCTTTCATTCCGTGTGTCCAGATAGACAAAGAATTAGGCTGGACAGATCGTCTGCGCCAACATCAGTAACGGAGCCGACTCCAGAGGCTCAAGGACAACCTACCCAACAAAATCGTGTCCCGTGCTCTTGATATTCAGTCTCACGCCCTTGGTTCTCGCGAAATTGACGGCAGCTTGGACATCGCTTCCCGTCTTTGCGGCAACAACGTAAACAGGGTATCCTGCACCCGAACACGGTGCTGCAGCATCTGGCATACACGAGTAATTGTTGTAGTTTTGCCACATGCTCGAAATAGGATTGTTGGCGTGGTATTCGCTCTTCTTCCAGTTTTCATTTACCTCGGCGCAAGCTTCAGGGCTGTACTTCGCTTGTCCGCGGTGACATGATGATGCTGGTGGTGGCGGCTTGAGGAGTCGACCTTGGACTGCTGTATTTAGAGTGGCCCAGTCTGTTTCCGAAGGCCATTGTGCGGAACCTGTTTCAGACTGTCAACTTTGTGACCTTGAATACTTGTGACAATGGACTTATGTGAGCAAACTTACCTGGGATGACTTTGCATTGTCCAAGTACCTGCTGCGCGCCAACATCCGGAAGCAGGGCAGAGAGAAATGCGATAGACAGCAGTGCGCGCATAATGACAGCGTATATAATGAACGGTAGTTGTACAACCAACGTGCGAGAGTAGATACCACGCTTGTCCGACGTTAATCACATAGCTGCACCTTGATCATATTATGTATTCAAATCTCGATGAGAGCTCCAAATCTGATAGTCCATCGGCGTTTTGGGATGATGTACCGATCTATCCATACAACATGGATACAATGAGGTCATGATCGCAAGAACAGACAAGAAGCAAGGGACTTACTATTTGACATGGGGTCGTGACTAACAGTAGACCGGCGCAATAACGTAGAGTAGAGGCAGACCCATTACTATGGTATCTAGCCAAAAGAAGGTTATTTCATACCCTTGTCTTCATCCGTGCGACGGGACGGGTTGTCTTTCACGTATTTTTCAACCAAATTCCCTTCTTTTTTCTTCGAACTATTTCAGGGGTTCTCCTTGTCCTTCTCTTTCTAGGAATATAAAAATCATTATAACTAAGGCATTTATATAAGGGGCCGACGGAGAAAAGAGTAGGGGGGCCTAGATCAACCTTCAATAGGCCGGATACCACAGTAGTTCTTTCTCGAGTTTTCTTCGCAAACCGCTCCGGACAAGAACCTGATAACCGGCGAGAGCCAGATGGAGCTGAAATGGGTAATGTCGCGAAAATGCTTGTTGTGTTTGATCTGATTATTATATGAAGTAGCAAAGCTTACCAGCATGGAATCTGTGTGGATTCTGGGTAGACGGCCAAAAGAATTACGCTATTGGGATCGCGAAGACGGTCCGCGAAGTGATCTTCTGATAGGCGTGAGCGACATGGCTATGAGTATCAATTCTTCCGTTGTTGAAAAAGGATCTGAAGCCAGGACTGAGAAAGATATCGATGCTGGCGTGAGGTAGGCAGGTCAATAACGGACAGTATGGGGCTGACTTTGAATTTAGCTAAGAAAGTGTTTGGTCTGATTGGTCCGTCAGCCTGTTTGTATAGATGAAACTTGGAGATCGACCGCTCACACTCTGCGGGTCTTCTGGAAGTACCACAGTACTACTGTGTACACAGGGTACAAGCATTTTTCTTCAATAATGTTGGGCGATCATCATCGCATACCAATCGGACAAATGATGCGAAAATAAACCCCTTTTCCAAGTTTGATATTGTCATCGGGCATCCCAGTGTCCGAATGTGGATTGTCTCCTCGTGGCCGCAATAATCGTCATTATTAGGTCTCGAGTATATTTGCCGAGAACGGACTGCTCGCTCCTTCGAGGAAACTGACATGTCCCGCTCACCGATCTGGAGATCGCCGTCCCATCATGACTCCTTGACTCAAATGTTGATGGCCCGTACACAGTACTGTGGCATTCGTGCACGACGGTCGCAGGAATGGCGAAAGACGCAGTGCCAATGCAGTGAACTCCCACGGCAGGCGTGGTTAGCGATGTAGTTTACGCAGCAAATGGGAAGTACGCAATAAACGCGGATTCCCAAAGCATCAGCAGAGACTGCCAATCTAAGGGTCCCAAGATCTGATCTGTGACCGGAGAATCCACTTGCCCGTGCGTCAAAACTGGAGAAACACGTCAATAAAAAGTATGTTACTAATTGAGTTCACGATCCGAGCACAAGACGGGAATGTGTCTCCCGTAGGCGCTTCGTCTTCCCCAATCGTTGGGCACGGTCATCGAGAGTTCTGCAAGCGCCCCGCGATTTGATGTGTTGCTGGATCAGCCAGGGAAAGTTGAACAAAATGTCGCAACAAACAGTCGTGAGGGATGGGTGGCGAGCCGAGGACGCACATAGAGTGCGGTGTCTCAATCTAAGGTTATCAAACTAGTCGGCAAACCATGCATGATGTGGGATTGAAAATGAGATGGTGAGTCATCAAGTGTTGTGGTCGATACGGGAATCGAGTCCTTCGATCTTGGTGGTGCTTCTTCCTTCAGTGAGTCATTGCCAAACCTTCAGCCTGACACAGTTTGTGACATAGAAATATTCAACCAGGTCCAGCTGTTGATTGCACATGGAGGATTGGTAAGCCACTGCACAGTCACTATGAGACGAGTCCGTCAAGCTCGCCCCCGGGGCTATTAGTTTAACCATATTCGAGAATACCATTCCTTCGATTATGAGCAAGAATGTCATTAGAGGGTTCGAATCCAGGTCAATCGGCAGAACCTTGGTCCCACGAGCTCGCCTATTATGGTAGCTTAACCAGGTCGTTCCAATACCGCCAATTTCATGCGCATGGGCCAAAGTATCATTCGTCATCCAGTATCGACGTCGCCAGCGGACCGAAGAAGAGTATCTCGTAGCGATCAAGGGTTGCGGCTAGAGGTGTTAGGTGTCAATTCGGCATTCTCTCCTGCCAAACCACATACCATCAACGTAAGCCTTGTGAACCAGAAGCCCAATGAGTCCCAGATCTCCGGCAAATAGCAACCAAGAGAGTATGCTTGACCACGAAATGATGACGTGGACAACGAATATGAAGGTGAATAGCAGGGAGGACTGCCATGCGTGGAATCTGGCCAGTGAAGTGATCAGGCTCTGGGAGGCTTCTCTTTCGTACATGGTGCATTGTACACTTACCTCACGTAATCGCTCTTATGCTCCAAGATCAGCAAGAGCACTCCTCCCACTGGCGGCAGAGCGAGGTATGCAAGGCACGCCTCCCAATCCACGCGGATGCCTAACCTCGTCTCAAACAAGTCCACATCTTCCCTGCCACGACCGAAGCCTCTTCTCGTGCCACCTTGCTCCACATCACCCTCAACCCTCCATCCGGCGCCGGGCGAGAAGTAGTCACCTTGTCCTCGAGCGGTTGGAGAGTACAGTGCTGACGTTCCGATGTTCCGCTTTGGTTGTTGTTGATCGTGAGGACGCGGGGAAGTGGTCGGTGAACGGAGGGTGGGTGGTGATAGGGCGCGGGTTCGTTCAGGAGCATCTTGGTAGGGCGCAAAGTCTGCCATTATCAGGGTGTTTGTTTAGGGCTATGGTTGTGGTTGTATATGGGGTTGTGTTTGTGATTGTGGTTGTGGTTGTGGTTGTGTACTGCAGGTGTAAGGTACACAGTACTGGACGGGATGTGGGTGTGGGTGCAAGCACTAGTGGAGTTACGGCCCGGGTAGGCAACTAGCCGCTCTTGGGCTAGGTCTGCGGCCTCTTTCTCATCAAACCTTAACTCATATCTACCTGAGGTCCTCTCTCAGCCTCTCTCATATCTGAGGTCCTCTCTCAGCCTCTCTCATATCTACCTGAGGTCCTCTCTCAGCCTCTCTCATGTCTACCTGAGGTCCTCTCTCAGCCTCTCTCATACCTGAGGTCCTCTCTTAGCCTCTCTAAGCCTCGCCTTCTCCAGCCCAAGACTCCATAGTCGTGACCCTTCCAGGACTGCCCTCCTTGGGCTTTTAGACAAGCTTCACCTCCACTGCCCACCCAGCTGGACCTGCCACGCATCTCGCCAAGTCCGCTCCTCCACGGTGCACTGTTTGTCCTGATTCGATGGTCTTGAGATGAACGCGAGACGCCCGGTAAATTGCTGACAATCTGAAGAAGGATGCATACTTTCCGCAAATTACCGACCCTGATCGGACATGCAGGCACAAATGCCCAAATGCTTAACACGGAGCTTCCCATAATTCTGGATCCAGCCGTGAGTGACAATACTACTCCTCAACTTCTATTTGTCCCCTTCTTGCGGCTTCCTCTCCTTTTGTTCCGTCAAAAATCTACCAGCACCAAGAAATCGACCGCACATATACATTAGATCATGTCTACAGCGTCAGATCAACCGGGTTACAAGCACAAGACACTGCAGAACTCCACCACTATCCGATTGGTCCAGATCGTAGCTGGGTTCCCCAAAGACCCCATCAAATGCACAAGTCACACCGAGATCATCGCCAAACTCCACAAGAGAGGGCATCTCACGGCAATCAATGGAAGATCGAGCAACAATCGCAGACTCGGATATACGGTCCTGTCGTACGCCCGGGCTCCATCATATAGCTGGGGCCCAGAATACCGCGACTGGAATGAATCGAAACCGCGTGAGCCCATCTCCCAGAAGCCGGAACGCCTGATCACGGTAGATGGCAAAGCATTCCTTGTTCAAGACAATCTTTACCGCGCTCTTTCTGAGCTTCGAGATGCACTCAGTCGCCACACTACACTGCCGATTGAGAAATACTTTTGGATTGATGTGATCTGTATAAACCAGAGCGACGCATCAGAACGCAACCTCCAGTTCAATCTCCTATCCTACATATATTCTGAAGCATCAAACCTCGTGGCCTGGCTAGGACCAGAAGATGACGATAGTGAGCTCGCCATGTCTTGCATCACTAGCCCTGCAAATGCCAACTTTGCCAGTTACGACAATGCGATCAAAAAGTCAGCTTGCACGTCCTTGCAACACTTGTGTGAACGCTCGTTTTGGGACCGTCTGTGGATTTTTGCGGAGTTTATACTAGCAAAAAATGTCATAGTCATGTGTGGGTCAAGGTATTGTTCGTGGAGTCGTTTTGAAAGCTACATCAAGGGACTAAACCAATGCTTGGAGATGACACCGGCTTTCAGAGCTATTCAGCATATGGAACTCATCAGACAGTCCGAGAAGACTGGACCGCTAAGAAGCCTGAGCACACTCTTGTGTCTTGCCCATAAACACGGCTTATGGGAGCGACTAGAAGGTCACGGATTCGATTGTTGTAATCAACTTGATCGCGTCTATGCCTGGATCCCACTCGCGAAAGGTTACAAAGCCACTCTGGGGGTGCGGAAGCCAGACTACAGTAAGAGCTTGAGGGATCTGTTTTTCACTATTCTTCGGAGCATTACAAAACACGGCGAATTTGGTTCCAACGACGAACTCATCCCGGCTTTGGCAAAAGCCTGCAAAATGTCGACGGGTACTTTGTTTGTCACGATTCTCCGGTACATCAGAGAGCACGACGAGGTTGATTCCAACGAAAAACTCATGTCAGCTTTGGAAGAAGCGTCCAAGACATCGACGGATGCTTTGTATCTCACTATTCTTCGGTACATCATGGAGAGCAACAAGTTAGATTCAATTGACAAACTCGTGCCAGCCTTGGAGAAAGGGTGCAAGATATCGACCAACGATTTGTATCTCACCATCCTCCGATGCATAACGCACAACCACGAATTTGACTCCAACGAAGAACTCGTCCCAGCCTTGGAGAGGGCGTGCAAGATACCCACAGGGGAGTTGTAGGAGAAAAAGAATCACTGACTCGATTGGAAAAGTCTATTCATCAATGTTGATGTTCTCGCAAAAGTGTATTTGAAGTGGCTAGAACATGGTTGACGTCTATCTATAATTGATATAGTTCAGACAAAAGATCTTGTCCAGTAGCTGAGTGTGCAGCGGTATGACCAGCCACCAGCCCGATTACGACCAGCATTGACTCTTGTGATCTCAAGCACATCGAACAGCCACTCAAGTAAGACTATCCCTCCGCGCCGACCACACCGCACCAGACACTACCTGTATATTTTTACTTGATCGTATGAATTCTACATGATCTCAACGGTATCCGACACGCCATCTAAATAATAAAAATTGTTGAAGGGAGAGTATATACATCACCCAATGATTTCTGGCAAGTCTGGCCATTTTGTGAGATATGGGTGTCTAATGTGAGAAGTGTTAAGCACAGTCAGACTTTCCAAATAAGCAGAAGAGTATATTAATATGTCACATTCGTGGAAATATCGGACACCCTCGTCTCGCAATGTTGCAGAAAATTTGCGAAATCACTAAAAAGGGAAGGTAGACTTGATCAGACTTGCTGAAGTGAGTATTGACGTCTATTGATTTCCACGAAGACACATTTGATTCACCAGCCCTGTTGCCTTTCTATCTTGCTTTTCCAACTTCCTCTTTTAGTTAAAGTCTCTCTGTTCGAGTTGGAAGTCGACGGGGAAATTAATGGTTTAGATCCCAAGCTAATCATGCAACATCTTACTGGACGTTTGTCGTTAAACATACGAGATTCGGTGCTGCTGAAGATAACCTATGCCCCACGAGCTGAAACTCCTACCCCGATAAGGAAGCAAACGACACCAACGAAGCAGAGGATCACCAAGTCATAGATGGAGAGACAAGCAGTCAGGAAGCTAC
Source organism: Venturia aucupariae (assembly GCA_003693225.1). Classification (NCBI taxonomy): domain Eukaryota; kingdom Fungi; phylum Ascomycota; class Dothideomycetes; order Venturiales; family Venturiaceae; genus Venturia; species Venturia aucupariae. The sequence continues at coordinate 4,988 of QWZN01000238.1, read as the reverse complement.
TGCAGCTTATACCGTAAATAGGTCGACTTGTCCAACTTAGGTAGGACCTTTCCCTTCAACATGAACTAGCACCACTCTGTCGTTCCAAAAAAGAAATTACAACCATCTGAAGACACAGCGTTTAACAACAGTTCCGCATACTTTGGAGTAGCAAAAGCATTGCGTGGACCGAGAATCGAACTCGGGGCCCGTGCAAGTCGCTACATGGCAAGCACGGATTTTCTGCACTCGTATTAGTATCAACGATTGCAGTTGCTTAGAACGGAGTTTACTGACACCACTAAACCACCCACGCTATCGTATGCGATTCGGAGGCCTGGAGCAGATTATCAAGATAAGAATTGAGGGATTTAGGATTGAACTGAGTAGAAATTGCATGCACTGGCTGGTAGCGTGGATGTGTCTTATCGATTGTTCTATCGATCATGATGAGCTGTGGCAAGACATTGATTTCAAGAATTGGTGTTAAGTATTAGGAATCGACTGCGTTGTTTCATTCGTGGAGTTAGAATATCTACTCCTAAACGAGGACGAGGACGAGGACGTAGTAGGTCTCGGGTCGAAAATCCGGTGTCAAGAATAGTAGATTTGAAGATGAAAAACGATGAATGAGAACACTTGTATTATATTAATAAGATAATCGCTAAGGATCTATAGGATCTTAGCGGGTATGGTTTATATAGTAATACGTGTTTAATCTATTAGTTATATAATAGAATTCTAATAATACCCCCTTCTTAGACTATTAACTACAATAATAGGTAAAATACGTTATTATTTATATACTAGAATAAGCATGCTATCAAGCTTAATAGGGTAAACTTTACTAGTTTAAACCCTATCTCTCTTATAACTACTAAACCTAGCTATAAGTTTAATCCTTATATTTTGCCTATCGGGCGATATAATTATAGCGCTTTCTAGCGCTCTTTAGCCTCTTCTAACTCTTTTATAGTCGGAAATCTAAACAATGTTACTTGCTATACCTATTATATCTCTTACGGCCTAGCGCCTCGCGGTAGCGGCCGCAGCTCTACGCTATAAGTTATTATACCTCCGCTACGTTTGTCGCGTAGCCGATAGTTATATCGACTAATACTATAGGTTCGTAATAGATCCTTTTATAATCGCGGAGTTAGTTAGACCCTTCCTAGCGCATTTTAGCGTATCCTAGCTAATTATATATCTTTAGCTTTACGAGGGATAGTAATTAGGGTAATTGTTACTACTATTGCCTTACTAAGTCCGAGGATTACTATAAGGTTTAAAACTAATATTTTTTGGCGCGATTTGGTATATTCTAACTATTTATAGGTCGACAAGGACCTCTATACCAATATAAAGACTTTAGTAGCGAATATAAAGCTCTTACCGAAGCTAGGTATTCTAGTAAACCTAGGCCCTAACTAGCTAGCTATAAAGAAGGTGTAGGATAGTACCGCGTTAATTATTACGTACGCTAATAGGTAAGTAGTACTTTCTAGCGTATTCTAGTATATTCTAACGCTTTCTTATAGTAAATAGCCCTTCTATAATAACTACTTCTCTTACGATAGTCTTAGTAGTAAGTCTTAGTCGGGCGTACGTCTAGGTAGCCGTTCTCGTGCGAAGGCTTCTATGGCGCGCAAGGAGCGCAAGCGTACTACTAAGATAAATTAGTCTAAGTCGGATAATAAGGAGTTCCGTACCCCTAGAAAGGTATATTGTTTTCTAGTACTAAATAGCTCTTTCTGACCTTATCTAGCGTAAGTATAGTATCGCCGGTACTACTAAGACTCCTAAGTAGAAGTCTAACCGCCTAAAGGCTTCCCGCGTAGCAAAGGAGTCTTCTCGTCCCAAGCGGACTTCGAAGGCTAAGAATGCGGCCGTAGCCGCTAAGAAGAAGGCTGCTACTACTATTAAGGTACTAGATAATAATAATAATATTACTAATACCTAAGTTAGAATTGTTCTAGGCCTACGGGTAATAATTTAAGCGAATAGAGTTCGGCGGTACTAGTTAGGATTATTTTAATAGATACCTACGCTCTAGGGCAATTATACTAACGATTTAGGCTATAATAGGCTAGAAATATTCTACTTATAGTAGAATTCTATAAATATCTTATTAAAACCTTACTTCCTATACAAATCTACTACTTAAAGTGTAGAATTGAAGGATATATAGAGTAGGATTCTAACCTAGTATTAGGTTCTATTAGACATCCTGAACTAGAATTCCTATACTAATAGTATAAGATTCTTAGTATTCCCTATCTTAGGATCTATCTTTATTACTAGGAATTATATCCTTTAGGACATTTAGAAATGTATTTCTTAGGGCCGCCAACGGTGCGGGCTCGAACCGTACGGGTCGGTTTCGGGTCGGTCTAGTTCGGGTTTTAGGTTTGGGTTTGAAGGCTAGAACCCGAACCGAACCCGTACCGTTAATACGTGAACCTAAACTATAGTTTACGGTTCGGGGCCTATAATAAAACCGTTTATAACCCGTATAAAAACTATTCATAACCCGTATATAATATATAGCTACGTATAATATGGTAGGATAATATTAAGGATTCGAGAAATTCTCTAGTAGTTCTCTAGTAGTTATAATTGATATAATTGCTAAATTTAGAGGTATTTACTTAATTATATTATGAAACTAGTTCGTATATTAACTTTAAAATAAATTTAAGATAGAACTTTAGAACTTAAATACCTTCTCTATCCGAAAAGTCCTTATCCTCTTTATTCTTAATAATACCTTCTCTATTCGAAAAGTCCTCATCCTCTTCATTCTCGACAATGAAATCTTCTTTATTACTATTATATCTATCTTCCTTATTAACCTCTATATTATCCACGTTATCTCCTTTAATATTAACTAGATCGATAGCGATACTCCTTATTAATTCCTAAGCGCTTTTACCTAGTATCGCCGACTTATTAAATAGTTTACTATTTATATCTGTTTACTGCCTGTCTAGTAGTACTATCGTTAAGTTTTCGTCGTCAAAATCGACGATCCTCCTAAATCTCTCTTATACGTGATATTTATTCCCAAACATTAGGTCCTAGGCATCTTTTACTAGAGATTTGTCGGGTAAATCTCTCCTTATTTCTTACTTAGTATCTAGATGTGCCTTCTACCAGCTAGTAGGACTAGGTAGTTCCGTATTCTATATTATAAATACCTTAGAAATAGCAAGTCGATTACGTATCTATACCAACTCGGGTCGACTAAAAAATTGTAGAGGCGAAATTGAGGATAGCTAGTCGGCCGTATAATCTAGATCCTATATAACGTATTAGAGACTACTAGGAGACTACTAGGGTTGCGTAGGTCAAAGGAGGAGTAATAGTAAGAAATAAAAGTAAGAACTAACCTCCACTTCCCAATCCTTAAGGCATTTATAGATTTTATCTAGCCTATTATAGTTCGCTAGGCGTACGTTCAACTTTTCGTTAAGATATCTACTAATATTCCGCTAGCCTCTCCTTATATTGTCGAAAAGCATTTGGTAGTAGTTAGTATAGCGAACTATCGACGCGACTATAAAGCGGCGTAGATTCTCCTTCTCCTTCTTATTATACTTAGAACTTTCGGCTAGGGACCTATAATCCGAAGATTTATCTTCCTCTTCGAATTTATCTATCTTAGGATTAGATTATAAAAGATTTTCCTCGTCTAATTTACCTAGTATATCGAAGTTAAATATTTCGTTTATTGGACGTACGAGTAGGGATAGATATATACCTTTGCTTATTCTAAACGCAATTAGCTTGTACGACTACTAGGATATTACTAGGAACTTACCGCTTTTTAATAACTTCCTAAATAGCAATTTCAATTTAAGACTCTTATATATCTTTCGGGAGTAAATTAAAGCTATTTGATTATATAATTTTTTTACGCGCTATACGTTCTACTTCTTTTTACGTACGCTTACTCTTTATCTTCGTCAAATCAAAGCCCGAAAGCTTTGCGCGACGACTTAGCTCTTTAACTATATAAGGATTTTACGACTTCAGTTCATCTAGTTTTGGTAGTACTATTATGAATATAGGGGTGCGTAGGGGATACTAGTAGTTTACTAGTAGTCTAAGATTAAATATAGGATTAAATTACGCGGGTGAACAATATAAATATACGATTAGTAGAAAAAGTAGGTAATCTATATAGGGTTTATCGGTCTAGGAAGTAAAGGGCGAAATCTATACTAATATCGGATAAATTTCCGCGCTAGTACTACTAATGCCCGAGCTTTCTCCGCTAGCCCCGCTTACCCGCCCTACTTACCCTGCGCCATCCTTACTTTATTACCTATACTAGTTATAAAATTTCTTAAGAACTACTAATTAATTAATTAATTATCCTAAAAACTATCTTAACGATAGCGCGAGTAAGCTCTTAAACTACTAGCAAACTACTAGTATTGCTAACTATATAATATAGTCTACTAGGGCTATAGCGAAAAAAGAACTTGATAAAGTCTAGACCGCTAAAGAGCTACGTCCCCTAAATGAATATAAAACTTCGGCCGGCGATCTAGGAATTACAGATCGACCTAATATTTTACTAGTAACGCTACCAATAAATTCAGGTTCTATAGTACTAGAAGTACTAATAATAGTTTCTAAAAGAGTAGAACGTGTTTTGACTAATATTGGTATATCTCTACTAGATCCTATTAGGTATATAGGTGTGAATTAACGTTAATAAAAAGATAAGAATAATAAAGTAAAGAACAAAGAAAGGACTAGTTATTAGTATAGTATATTCTAATTGATTAATAACCTGCAAGAGAGCTTGCAGGTTATAACTATATACTATCCCTATACTATAACTACTATATTGTATCAGGTAAAGTTAGTAGGTAGGACTATCCCTAACCTAAGAGTAGTACCTAACCTCTATCCATATATATTACTATATAGGATAATATTATCCAAATACTAGCAACTCTTCTTTTATAAAAGGAAATAAGGTAGAGACTATAGGGTAG
>QWZN01000237.1:0-32567 GCA_003693225.1 Venturia aucupariae | reverse complement strand
TAAGTTTAGGTACTATCTCTTAATAAGAAAAGATTAACCATTAAGTATAACAAATTCGGGAGGAGGAGTTAGAGGAGGAGGCTAAGAAGGCTCTATAGGTATACTTACTATATTCGAAACAGAGGATTATTATTCATCTAGTTAGTCCCCTAAATCTAGGTAGGTTACTAGTAACTAAGGGTCTTTATTCGATTCCGGCCGGTCGGATATAGTATATCAAGTTGTCTAGCTACTACAAGCTAATTTGCGAGTAGTTTTCGTATAGATAGTAACCTTGCAGATCTATAGTAATAATAACTACTAATTAGTGTTAGTATATCTCTACTAGATCCTATTAAGTATATAGGTATGGGTTGACGTTAATAATAAAAAGATAAGAACAAGAAAGCAAAGAATAAAGAAAGGACTAGTTGTTAGTATAGTATATTCTAATTTATTAATAACCTGCAAGAGAGCTTACAGGTTATAACTATATACTATCCCTATACTATAACTACTATATTATATTAGGTAAAGTTAGTAGGTAGGAATATCCCCAACCTAAGAGTAGTACCCAACCTCTATCTATATATATTACCATATAGGATAATATTATCCAAATACTCTCTCCCTTATATAATAGCTATAATTAAGCAGAAAAAGGCTGAGCTAGACCTTGCGAAGGTAGAGATAGATAAGATGAAGGCGGACCTAGCTAAGCGTAAGAAGAAGAAGCGTAATACTAAGGTTACTACTAGAAACTAGAAGGCGAAAGATAATCTAGTAGCGCGTAAGAGGAAGTTAGCTAATAGTAAGAGGGCTAAGGCTACTAAGAAGAAGAAGTTAGTAAATAAGTCTAATAATAGTAAATAGTTAGCGATTTAAGATATAATAAGGGACTTATATAACGCTTTTACTAATCTTTTAAAGACAGAGGCTCGTATAGGGGCTAGACTAAGCTATATAGCGCTAGAGAGGGCTCTATTAATTACCTATAATTACTTCAAGAAGCTGGAGACGAAGTAGTATCTTGAGTTAGTTAAGGTATTATAGTAGGATAAAAATGCGGAGGTATTTTACTATATTCGCCCTAATAAGCATTATTACTTCGTTAAATAGTTACTAGGTATTAAACACCTAGAGAAGAAGATAGAGACTAACGATAAGGATAAAGATAAGGACGAGGAGGGTAATAGTAAGAATAGTAGTAAGGGCGATAAGGTTGAGGGTAACGAGGTTAAGGTTAGTAATAAAGTTAACGAAGATTAAGAAGATAGATTAATATTTTTACTACTTTTTCGGCGTTTAGGACGTAATAGATTCTAATAGATTTTAATTACAGCTTTAATCTAATATCTATTTACTATAATACCTACTATAGTAGCAATCTTTAGATTATTATATTTAGCATATCTCTAGCTTTTATTTATAGTTACGTTATTTAAGAGTAATATATTATAGTAGTCTAGCTATAGCTATAAAGTTATATAGATTTTTTAAGAGAACTAGTAAAACCTACAATATATAACGTAAACCCTTAACCTATTTAGGGTCTAGCTATATAAATTAGATAGGGTAAGATCTTATAACTAGTATTACTTTTTATCTATACAACTAATAATTACGGTATTAATTTAATAATAATCGCCTTATCTAGTGCTTAAAAATAAGTCTTTAAATAGGCAAAATAATCTATAGGAACTAGTTAAAAGGAGGTTTTTTAGCTAGCTAGGGTAACTTTATTTAGTATATTTGGTAATCTATATCTCTATAATAATATATTACTACTTCTACGTATTAAAGGTAGTATATTTACGCTTTACTGCTAAATAATCCTTCTATATCTATTCCGCTAGTATATCCCGTCTCTCCTCTATTAATTAAGCCTCTACTACCGTCTCTACGCTCTTTACTACCTCCTCTACTATGTTGCCTTTGTTAGATTCAAGCCCTCTAGCGTCTCGTAACTCGTCTACCTCTACTACCGGGTTATTACTATAGCGATTAAGGAAGTTATAAAGCGCTATAAGTATATAAACTATCTTTACCTATATACGTATACTAAAGCTATCACGGCTAATATTAAAGAACTTAAAGCGATTCTTTAGTATACTAAAGGCCCTCTCTACTATATTACGTAGCGATAAATAGCGGAGATTGAATAGCTCTTTAGTATCCTTTAGTACGTTACTTATAAGGTCCTACTCCCTTAAGTAATACCGTATACGACGGTACGGAGTCAAAAAAAGGCCGTTGAAGCTAGTATAGCTAGCGTCTACTAGGAAGTAAGTCCCTCTCTTTAGCGCCTTAAATCCTTCTATAATAGCCTTTCTAATAACCCTATAGTTATACGCGGCGCCCTTATAACCTAGATAAACGGTAGTAAAGTCTATCTTAAAATCTATACTAGTAAAGACATTCTATATAACTATACTATAGCGTAACCTCTATAGGATTAGAGCCTCTATTATAGCTATATTCTTTAAGTTAATCTTAATTAGTATACCGTTAACTACCCCTATATAATCTATAAAGTATAGGAAGAATTTATCGTTTAATTCGATACGGTTTAACGCTAAATTCGAGGGCAGCCCTATACTAACTTTATATAGAACTAGTAGGGTATCGAGGACTTCGTAGAATAAATATAATACGGTATTAAGAGAATAACGGAATATCTCTCTAGTAACTCGAAAAGAATAGCCCTACGAGGTAACTATAAGGAATAAGTATAGCTTAAAGTTAAGCGACTTCTTACTATCCTAGAGGTCTATATAGTCTAGTAACTATAACTTTAACTACTTAAACTAATTATAATAGAACCTTATTACCGACTTTAATCGCTCCGGGTAACCTTAAAATAGATCCTAAACCTACTCCTCTCTAGCTAGTTTTTTCGGGTTTATAGACGCGTAGATACCGATTCCTCCGCGCTATCGAGGCGCTCGTCGCCGTTATCGTATTTAGTACCCTCTAGTAAGTATAATTATACTAAAAGAGAGCTAGAAAAGGATAAAGAACTTTAAAAGTAAGACGCGTACTATTTTTAGATATTAAACTATAACTACGTAGGCTTTTAAACCGTATAGGGGGGGATACTATTTAAAAACCTATATAGTTTACTATTTTTAGTATACAAATAGCCGTGCGAAGCCCTAAAACGGCTTTTTAATTAATATAGTTACTATATTTACTAAAATCTACTAGATTACGAATCCTAAAGCGGATAAAACGACTATTATACTAGATTACGCATTCAAACTACCATTTGGCCGAACTAAACGCCTTTTTAGGTCTAGATTAGCCCCCGGGCGCAGTTTTGAGCCCTCAACCGAACACGTCCTTACATATGTAACGAGGACTCCCAGTCGGTCCTCCTCCTTGGGAATATTTCGGCCTTTGTTTCACTGTTTGGCCAAGAATTTCCAGAGAGGGCGTTTTTTTGTTACCGGGATTTGTTCACTCGTACCGCAAGTGACAACTCCGGGCGAATTGAAAATGTTTTGTGCCATGTATGAGGGCAGCTCTCCGCAAAAGGGCAAAACTGTTTCCAGATTTCCACATCTTGTTTACCATTGACAGCATCTGTGCCGACAAAAAGTGAGGAGCGGCAAATGGTTCCAAATACTGAGGCGACGACGATCAGAAACAGCGGGCGAATAAGACGTCCTCTGGAAAAGGATGACCCTGGGGAGGACAAAGACGTGGAGGTCGGACGAGGACCAGAATTGTTTAGCCACGATGTCAGGGCGAGAAAAGAGGGAGCATGTGCGAGTGCAACTCAGGGCTGAGGACCTGGGAGAGATGTGCTGTAACCAGGGGCGCGATCTGAGATAAGGGCTTGTGGTTGATAGAGTAGGTCGTACACCGTATTCAGCAGTATACGAGGGCATCTTGGTGTTTATACTGTTTGTCGTCCTATGGAAATCTGCAAACACGTCAGAGCATCGTTGTGTGGAGAAGGAACATCGCGAAGAGAATCACGCACGCAGCAGTAGATGGAGGAAGTGCTACGGCCACGGACTGGTCAGGGCTAGGGACTTAGGCCTCAGGCTCTCAGGGTCGCCCAGCCCCCAGCTTCTTCCACTCACGGCCTTCCTTCCAACGACATCTCACACGCAAGCCTGCAGCGATCCTTTGACCATGCCAATTCGCAACCGCAGGGCAGGGAACTGAATGCATCTCCATCGCACGTTGAGGGAGCCTCCTACCGTGTCTGCTGCCCATCTCGTTGGAGTCGCACCATGTGCCGTTTTTGCCTTGGTTCGTCCTCTCTGTGCAATGGGTCATATCAAGATGAAACGCGTCGCTCTCCCAAGGGCTCGCAAGAATGTGCAATATCTTTGAAGTTGCATTGACAAATGGTGGCATAGTACAGGACGACGGACCCTTCGAGACAGATGAGCGCTATGCTTGTGATGAAAGAGCCGGAGGTTAATATACTGTACCGTGCCTACTTACCATCACCAGCTCTTCTTGTCTCCGTCGCCTTCAGCTGAAGCACTCGATCGAAACCTCTGGATCCATTCCCGCGCCCAAAGAATTCCCAGCTCCTTCAACGCGTGTCACTGATCTCGGCCCTTGCTTTGTTCCATTCGTCAGTGGAGGCACATTTTCCATTGTTACCCCGGGTAGCCGCGATACAAACAAACACAAGAAGTCACCATCTTTTTCGGTGGGAGATTGCTGCCTCCAGTTCTCTCTACTACTTTAAATAAACAGGACCTCAGAAACACATAACACGCGCCGCCCTCCTCCGCTTCTACGCGTATATCCTACATTTCCTCATCCTACTACCTACCAGTACAACACTCAAGCCCAACTTTGAATCTTCCTATCGCGACCTCCTCTGTATCCCCAACAATCTTCAACGAACTCGCTACCTTCACTCACATTCACTAATCCCACGCGCCACGCCTCACGATGAAGCTCACCATCGCCCTCGCGCTCTGCGCATCCTCTGTGGCCTTCGCTGCCGATGCGCCAATCATCAAGGACAACCCAATCGGCGCTCAGTATCTCGCGATAATGCCTGCCTCGGGTGACTCTGGTGTCTACGCCCAATTCGCTGTCATGACTGGTGCCGGTGGAGAAGGTGTGACATTTGCTATCAACATCAATGGCAAGCGCTTCGAAAATGGCCCATTCCGTAAGTACTGACCTACTCAATCGTCTTTTCCACCACTTGCACATCAAGCTCGGCCATTCGCGGCGCCAAAAGAAAGCCCGCACTCTACATATGCGTAAATCTAACACGCGCCACAGTCTACCACATCCACGACAAGGCGGTCCCCTCCGATGGAAACTGCACCGGAGCAGGCCCTCATCTTGACCCAACCGCTCGCGGTGAGACACCACCATGCGACAAGTCGAACCTGGCTTCCTGCCAGGTAGGTGACCTCAGCGGCAAGTATGGCGCCATTCCCACCCTCCCAGGCTTCAACTCAAACTACACGGACAAATACCTCTCCCTTACTCCTGGCAACCCCGCCTTCTTTGGCGACAAGAGTGTCGTTCTTCACTACGCCAACAAGACCCGCATCGCCTGCGCCAACTTCAAAATGGTTGATAAGAAGGGCTCTGCCAGCACCACTATGTCCCCTTCGAACACCGGCGGAGGTGGATTCATTGGATCAGGTACTGGTACCGCGACTGCTAGTATCATCTCGCCAACCACGCCAGCCTTGACTACTGCAACCGCCGGAGTTGGTGGTACCCCAGCCACGACAGCGGCCACCAGCCCAAAGCCGTCCGGTTCTGCTCTCAGCGCTGCTTCGGGCATCAAGGTCAAGCATATACACGCTATCCTCGGACCAGTGTTGTTGGGAGTCGCATGCATGGTGTAGTTTTCTCACGTAACACCATCTTCACGAATTCCCCCACCTCAGCAGATCTTTACCGCTTCACAACCCTCATTGCGTTTATTTGAGAGACAGCTGGCTGATTCATTTTCTTTCTTCCTCGGTGTAGGGCAGTATTTTGATGGCGTTCTGGTTCTACTGCACAGGCGGTCTCAACGACGTGAGCTGAGATACCATCACGCGAAGGGAACACCGATGTTGAGTTGTACGACTACCATGCTGACGATCCTTCTTTTATTGTGTTTCGATGTACGAATAGCTGGCGAAGGAGTAGTCAACGATGCCACGGCACGAATGACAGAGGATGGGATGAATGCATATGTGTCTGCCAGTGTCTCGGCTTGCGAAAGATACCAGAGTGGAAACTGTGAAGTAGATCAATGCGAAGAAACCATTTCAAATCTCCATTGTGTTCCTTGCAATCGTGATAGCCTGCAATTGCCAAGCAGACTGCAATTGAGCGCTACTTGCATACGCGTGTGATGAAAACCTGCATATCGGGCACGATTATTTTTGATGCTGAATGCTTCACATCACATGAAATTCTCTAGCAGTCTCAGATCTACGCCTGAGCAATTCAGAACCGCGAAGTTCTCTATCGCTCCGCCGCAATTCTTGCCAATGGGAAATGTATATCCGTTGCTAACCAATACAACAAAATTTTCAATTGACCGTCTTCCTCCACTTCAATCGATAATAATATCAACGGTCCGAGATTGTCACCGTATCGTCAGCCTCATTCACTCGGAAAGACGTCGCATGTTGCAACAGCTATCTACCCGAGGTTAAGCACCTGTTTTGTCGAGACAATCTGCTTCGATGTCCCTCCGGAGCTCCATTATTCTACGCGCCTCGAGGCAGCTCACATCTTGTACACGAAGAATAACGCCCACAATGCCTTTAAGAGCAAAGATCATGCCAGGAGCGTTACACACGAGAAGAGAGGTAGAGCTCTCTCTACCCACCGAAGAATTTCGCCATATTGATTTCGGGAGTAGTACGCCAGCAATACTTCAATCGAGGAGATCACGAAGCCAATAGAGGGAGATGATCCGGAAGATGTCTTATTCGGTTCTATATACGGTTTGAGGACGATTGAACTGAACAGACCGAAGAAATTGAATTCGTTGAATGGGTCCATGGCGAGGAAGATTATGGCCACTCTGAAGGTGACTATCACCGCCCTGCAAATACGACAATACATGTTCTAATGCGTGGACACAGGAATGGGAGAATTCCGAACTGGCAAATGTTGTCGTAATTCAAGGAGCCGGTCGAGCCTTTTGCGCAGGAGGAGATGTCGCAGCACTCGCAAATTGGAACCGCGAAGGTCCTGAGGGTTCTCAGAGATCCGCCGACTACTTTGCTCTCGAATACAAATTGGATCATTTGATTGCGGCATATGTAAAACCATACATCGCGTATATGGACGGGATCACAATGGGTGGAGGGGTGGGATTGAGCATACATGCACCATTCAGGATCGCGACGGAGAACACAGTCTTCGCTATGCCCGAAACGACGATTGGATTCTTCCCGGATGTGGGAGCGAGTTTCTTTCTGCCCAAGATGGATGGGAGTCTGGGAACCTATCTTGCTCTTACAAGTGAGCAATTGAAGGGCGTGGATGTTTTGTAAGTCCTCCTCTTTCTCCTCCTACAATCCTATCACATCTATACCACCAGGCAAGGAAGGTGAAATCAAGCTAATTCGGGGATCCGCAACAGCTACCACGGCCTTGCAACCCACTACATCCACTCCACCTCCCTCCCCGCCCTCTCCCACCGCCTCTCCGAGCTCCAATTCAAAGATTACGCCTCAGCCAAAGAAATCCAAACTCTAATCGCCAGCACAATCGCCGAATTCGACACCGGCCTCCCCTCCCCCCGTCCCCAAATAACTGGCGTCCAACGCCAAATGATCGACGCCATCTTCGCCGCCAATTCCCCCCTCGATATCCTCGCCGGACTACAAGACCTCATTAACGCAGGGGAACATTCACAAGAAATAAAGCAATGGGCTGAGAAAACGATCAAGACGATTAGGGAACGCTCCCCAACGAGTGTGGCTGTAACACTGCGACAAATGAGGGAAGCAAGGGAATGGGACATTGCAGAGACGTTTCAACGCGAACTCGATATCGCAACGCATTTCATGCATCACCCCGATTTCATCGAAGGCGTCACCGCTCGCTTGATCAACCGCACAAAGGAACGGCCGAATTGGAGTCCCAACACATTGGAAGAAGTAACGGATGAGCAGGTCGATGCGTTCTTTCGGCAAGTTAGTGAGGAGAGACTGGCCTTGTTGGATATTGGGAAACGAGGGAGGTATACGAAGTATCCGCATGCGTATTTGGGGTTGCCGACGGAGAAGGAGATTCTTGCTTTTGTTGAGGAGGGGAGGAGTACGGAGGAGATTGTGAAGTACTTTATTAAGGAGAAGGATGGGAAGGTGGGTGTTCGGGAGAAGGTGGAGGAGGTTATGGAGAGGCATTAGTGGGTCGTGGCGTGTTTGTGTTGTAGAACAGGAGCTCACCGCAATAGAAAGAGGTTTTGAGATCATCGTCGATTTTTGTGAGTGATGATGGGAAAGATGTTCAACACTCACTTCTACGAGGCGGATCCGCTCAGCTGAGTTCCATTGTCAAGATGGTTTCATTGATAAGCTATGGAATGGTTTGGGCTTCCTCCTCAACCGATCCTGCCCTCCCTCCGTCATGCCCTTTGACGTTGTCTTAGTCCTCACCCAATCTCGAAGATTCGCAGACAATGTTTCATCTGAGCCCTTGTAGGAGAGAGGCAAAGTGTCAATATCAGTATCGGCATTGCGAATCTCAACGCAGATGGAATCTATCGTTATCAGCTCCGAGATAGTCATTCCCTCCTGCCTCTACCCCTTTTAGGCCTGCCTCTCGCCGTCACTTCCAGGTCTCTGAGCTTTACAGCTAGACCTTCGGCCTCGGAAGACTTGTTTTGGGTTTCAATCTCATATGCAATATCTTGCTCGCGCATATGGAGATGCTGCGCTTGTATGGCAGATGGTAATTTTTGTGTCGTGAGGTGACATAAACTCGCGAAGGAGCCATCGAGATGATCTGCATTTCTGCTGTCTTATCGCTGAGAGGGTTGCGATTGTCTAGAGGGGGGAAGTCAGCTGGAAGGTCGGTCAATGACTGGGCTTCGGGGGAGGGTTTGGCTTTCTTGCCCGTCTTCGCAGCTTTCTTGTTCTTGATCTTTCTGGTCTTCTTCGCCTCGTTAGGTTTCTTTTCTTAGCCCTCTTGAACCTATCAACATTAGGGACGGGCGCTTGAATCACCAGGTTCTCGTCAAGGTCCCAGATCTGTGTTTCATAAGGTTTCCCAGCCATGACAGTGGCACGGTCTGCCGCGATCTCATCCCATGTCTTTTGAGCGACCGGCCAGAACTCATTATCCGGATCGATTCTCAAATTCTTGTATTCTGTGTAGAATGTAACGATTTCATCGCTCTCTGCTTGAGGCACAGAATCGAACCTCCAAGGTTTACAAATCAAATGACTCATTTGATCGAGTCGAAAGTTCTTCATTACAATTTTTGGGGGGGTCGGAGGTTTGTCCTGCGGCCAATCCAAGCCTGTGTAGTCGCTTCTGAGGCGCCATTGACTCGGTGAAGAACGATCCGGACACTTTGTAGTCGCACTGCTCTCGAAACAATCATTATAAACTGCCTGGGACTGTGAAAATTGTATCGATGCAGGCTATCGATCATCACTATGATTGGCATTATCATGTCTCAGGCTGTTATCAGCTTGAGGAGCGGTGCTGTGGTATCTCAAATCAGCTCCAACTCTAAGGTCATTGTCATCTCGCGTTCCGCTTGGGGACAGGTACTGCTGAGATATCAAAGCTGGTTGGTCCTGGTGACCATTGCTGACCTGTGGGGATTGGTTAGGACAATCATTAGCCACTTGGTAAAAGATTAGCAACCTACTGGCTTGATAGGATGAATAGTTGTCATACTGCTTTTGGCGTAAAGTTCTAAAGAAGATGGCGTCAGGAAGAGGTATGAATTGAGTCTGTGCGTGGAATGGTCACATGCTCGACTTTCTCTTATAACACGTATCTGGAGGATTAATTATCAATTGATAGTGTTTTTATAAAACCGAGTGGTTTGTCGTCTCGAGCTTGTGGTGTGCAAGGCTTGATTTGATGCTAAAGTAGACTCAAATTTGAGTCCATTATAGTTCCGAAAATAATTGTTGCGACTCAAGTGCCACCACCCATCATATCGCCCTCGCCGACCACATTCCACCCTGCCATTGCATTTCACTCATTGTCTTTCAACTTCATTTCCATAGAGAGCATTTCAATATGTCAGCATTTGCACAGGCATTCCTGCGGACGAGCCGCGCCACTTTGACACGAGGAAGCGCACAGAACCCAGTTCAGCGAGCTCTAGGACTTAATGGAGCTCTCAAATACACACAAGCATGCAGAAACTATGCGACAGCCTTTGAGAGATCGAAGCCCCATGTAAACATCGGTATACCGTACCTTCAATCCGATTCGATGGCTTGATACTTATATGTTTTCAGGAACCATTGGTCACGTCGATCACGGCAAAGTACATGCTACCCTATCGTCCCAGCATATTACCAACCTAACAATACTCCTGAGTAGACCACATTGACCGCTGCGATTACGAAACGACAGGCCGAGAAGGGTCTCGCCAGCTTCCTCGACTATGGCTCCATTGATAAAGCTCCCGAGGAGCGCAAGCGTGGTATTACCATTTCCACCGCCCATATCGAATATCAGACCGATAACAGGCATTATGCCCACGTCGATTGCCCCGGCCACGCTGATTACATCAAGAACATGATTACTGGTGCTGCGAGTATGGACGGAGCTATCATTGTGGTGGCGGCCAGTGACGGACAGATGTACGATCAGTTTGAGTGATCACTCATGGGCTAGCAAGCTGACATTATGCGCAGGCCTCAAACCCGTGAACATCTCCTTCTCGCTCGTCAAGTCGGTGTCCAGCGAATTGTCGTATTCGTCAACAAGGTAGATGCAATTGAAGACCCAGAAATGTTGGAACTCGTCGAAATGGAAATGCGCGAACTCCTCTCCACCTACGGTTTCGAAGGCGACGACACTCCCATTATTCTCGGATCCGCCCTCTGCGCCCTCGAAGGTCGCAAGCAAGAGATCGGGGAGACAAAGATCGACGCATTATTGGCAGCAGTGGACGAATGGATTCCAACCCCAACCCGTGAGATGGACAAGCCTTTCCTCATGAGTGTAGAAGATGTTTTCTCCATTCCTGGACGTGGAACAGTCGCCTCTGGCCGTGTCGAACGTGGAACACTCAAGCGTGATGCTGAAGTCGAGTTGGTTGGAAAGAACGCCGTTCCTATCAAGACTAAGGTCACCGATATCGAGACATTTAAGAAGTCTTGCGAACAATCTCAGGCTGGTGACAACTCTGGACTCCTCCTCCGTGGAGTCAAGCGAGAGGATGTCAAGCGTGGTATGATTATTGCAAAGCCAGGATCTTTGAAGGCACACAAGAAGTTTTTGGCATCATTCTACGTTTTGACCAAGGATGAGGGTGGACGACACACTGGATTTGCTAACAACTACAGACCTCAGGTTTTCTTGAGGACAGCTGGTACGTGGACTCCCGGTACTTGACTTTCGTTTCCCCAGTGACTAATTTACATGTGAACAGACGAGGCCGCCACACTGAACTGGCCCGAAACCACGGAAGAATTCAAGGAGAACAAGATGGTCATGCCTGGTGACAACATCGAGATGGAGGTCGACCTACACAACCCACTGGCAGTCGAAATCGGACAACGATTTAACGTGCGAGAAGGTGGACGAACGGTTGCCACGGGTCTCATCACGAGGTTATTGGACGCACCTGCTGGCAGCAAGTAAAAGATGAATGAGGTCAAGGTGTAATGAAAAAGGTTGGAAGGGAAAAGGCGAAGCGAAATTTTGACGACATCATCTCCACTCTATGGGACACTGTATACTAAGCAAGGCGTAGGCATTGCTGATGGCTGGGAGGGAGCATTTTGAAGGCGTTTTTGCATCTATGGCTTCCTTGACCGCCTTCATGTATCGTGTGTGTTCTATAGAAATCCGTACCAAGATTAGATTTGGGGAAAACGAATGAATGTTGCGTCGCCACTCAAAACAACGGAGACAGCTGAGCCAAATTTTGTCTTTCTGCGGTTCCTCCCTTTATATCTCCTTCCTTTTCATTAAATGAAATCGAATTATGCTTCTACCAACTCGGAGCTTCTCGCGATATTACTCGTGATGTACTGTACGCTCCCAGCTCGCGCGAGAACTCTTGATCTACACACCCTGCTCGCTCGACACGACCCGACATATCCCGAACCCCTCAAGTTATCATCCAAAACCAAAGTACAAGAAGAACAGAAGAAGCATCTTCAATCCCCGATGGAAAAAAAAGAAGAGAAAAGAAGAAGCAGCTCAAGAAAGAAGCACCGCGATTTGAGAAGAGAAAAATCCCAATCATTCAATCATGGGGAAAGAAAAAAAGGTATGCGAGTTATGATGGCGAAGGGGAAATCATATCACCCTTTCCAATTCCAAGCTCATCATAATACCTAGGAGGTACCTATTCTCGGATTTGTGCTTCCAAGCTTGTCCGCATCTCAGTCTCCGTCGCAGCTCAGTAAGGTATTGATAAGTAGTCACCTGCACCAAACACCCTGACAACTTTTCCTCATCCGACTTCTGCTGAAAACTTCCGTCATCATTTTGCCAGATAAATAATCATTCGTGTCAATTGCAATATAACAGAACAGACGGTACACACAGAACAACTCGGATAAGTAGAACAATAGGATTTATGTTTATGATTACAGGTTAAGAGGTCGTTCTAGGATAGGTACAGGAATGCAATAGGTGAACGCCAATCTCATCCCATCGTCCAAATGCATGTTGCATGTTACATGATGCCAATGCGTTTTGCGATACCGATTTCAGACAATTCTCTCAAAGTTCAAACTCCTTACCAATGCATGCGGATAATGAAGCACTCAGGCAGTGAACCGCCTACGAGGTTTCCCGTGGCTAACAGCCCAACTAGGCTGCGCGGTTGGATCTCCTACGAGACTTCCTGTAATGGGGGTTAGATGACCATCGTCCGTGGACGACGCGCTAGGGACTGCAAAAGATATAGTTGGGGTGACTAACGTGGTAGAAGGGCAGGAAAGATCGAACAGAGGAGTGGTGGTAATGGCTGTGCCTACAACACCGAACGCAGGGTTTGGTGAAGTGGGGTAGTCATCTAATTGGAACCACCAGACGTTGATCTTGTCGAAAAGTTGGTTGCAGCCAACGGAAGTCCAGAATGAGCGGGCATTTTCAGGGGATGCTACAGCCTGTGCCACAGTTGGTCCTGAAAGTGGCCATCCAGCCTCGGTAACCCAGACTGGTTTCCCTTGTGCCACAGCAACGACCTGAGAGTATGCGCTAGCGAACAAGTTGGCTGCGTTACTGATGTCGTTTCCGTTGGCAGACTCGTAGTATGGGTAAGCATCAACACCCAGGAAATCGGCGGCGGCAATGAGTGGGTTATTGGAGCTGTTCGTGAAGGCAGTCCAGGTCTGAAGATGAGATTAGCCAAGAAGAGTTGCGCAGGTCATGAAAAGAGATCTTACATCGACATGTCCTACAAGCCTTCCCTCGGCGGACGTACCAGCAATGGCAGCCTTAACTTGCCCAATGTAGTTGATAAGAACATCGGGGTTTGCACCTGGACCAGGATCTGACGCTCCCGGGTATCCAGAGTTACGGTAAAGATCCTCAGAACCAACAGAAATGGCAACAATCAGATCAGTGAAAGCTGTGCCGTACTGACTAATAGCAGCCTTTAGTGCTGCGATCTCGTTGTCCACAATAGTTTGACCGGCAGACGTCCAAATTCCAAGGAGAAGAGACGTTTTGGTGCTGATAGCAGCTGGAATTGCTGAAATTGGGGTGTTTGTGGTTCCTCCTTGGATTGTGGTGTATAGTCGGGCACTGGTGAATCCACTCGTTCCGACCAAGTTCTGGGCGGTGTTGAATTCCTGCTCGAAGCGAGCTTGGTCTTTGATAGCTCCAGCGGCATCAGTCGAGCCGTAGTTGAAACCTTTGAGAACTCCAAAAGCAGTGGAAGCAGCTGGCAATGCTGCCAGGGCGAGAAGTTTAGCGAACATTGTGGTAATGATGAATTGAGATTGGTAAGAAACGAGAGAAGCGAGAAATGTAAGCCCAAGCAACAGACAGAGACGGGAATGGGATGTGGTGTTAAGGAGAGTTTGTGGAAGAATGACGATGTATTCCAGTCTAAGGGATAGTCAACAAAAAATCTTCGATCGACACACTGACGCAGGCACGTCCTTGTCCGTGCCTGCTGCAGGAACTACTGAGTGGGGCCACAGGGAGTGCTTCGTCAAGGATCGCCATCAAAGACACAGCCTCACTTGGACTTGGACTTGGCATTTGATATCCTTCCTGCTGTATTCGAATCCAGCTATCCAATAACAATTGCTCGCGTGGAGATGGGTATCATTGAATCTGCAGCAAGATTCTAGTAACTTGGTATAGTAAAATCACCATAATTCATCGATATCGATCTCGAGTCAGACATCATGTGTGGTATCCAGCGTTATATTGGAGGGTTGCATCGTTGACCAGGTCGTAGGTAAGAATAGAATCGGGGATACAGCGAGCGAATCCAGTGCTTACAGTGCTGGAAGCAGTGGAGCAGCACGATGTCTTAGAGTCCCGCTTGCAAGGTTCGATGGCGATCATTGATTCATTGGCTTCCGAGCTTCTGCGGCACGAAAACCTTGCAAAGGCAATCATTGTTGGCCATGCCATGATGTTGAAGTGCCATGGATGGTCGTCGACTGTGGTGTTACCATTCTTCTGCGACGGTCCCGAAGAATGGAGGGTTCCGGTCTGGTCAATCCAATGACAGAGGGTGTGTCTATGAGCGGACGGCCATTTGGACTTGCATTGACCCTGAGAGACACGCAATGCTACCAGTACGTGGCAAAGGCCGTTGGACGGAACACTAAGGAGACGGACGAAGGCGAGATGAGGTGAAGTCGATTTGAATCATGTCTTTTGCTTTGTTGAAGGAAGAGGGTGAGAGGGGACGGGAGGTGCCAGTGGATTTCGAAGCACCCGAGATGACACCCGAGAATGCCAGCGACCAGTCACATGATCTGTCGTCAGCCTGAGATCTGCATCTTCTTCAAGTCTCCCCCATGTTGTGCATCCCGAGCATCCTCATTCGGGGAGAGTGGAGACGTCGCGTTATTACTCCTTGCGGCTTGGACTACCACGCCATCTGGCCAGCGACTTTCGAAGTTGCCTCCATTAAATTGCACCACACCAGGTCTACCTACTGCTGTAGTAGCCACCACTTCTTTTCCATTGTGGCATCTAACATGGGGCCATTGAACCACGACAACGACGCCCGGCACTCTTTCGAATCAATTGCGCACGTCGACACCGCCCGATTCATTTCGCCAAAGATAACAGTTCGTTGTGTCATGTCTATCATTTGAGAAATCATCATCTTCCACCCTCACATATCCGTAAATAACAAAAGATGACCCACCATACGGCATCTACGTTGCTCCTCAGATCAAGCAAGACGCTCACATACAAACATCCCAAACACACAATCTTCCCATCCCACCCTCCCCCTCCTCAGCCACCCACGCAAACCTCAACGTCACACGAAGAAACAACAACCTCATCTCAAGATACTTCAACACCTCCATCCCCGCACTCACAAACTCCTCCTTCGTCCTCCCCAGCAACCCCTCCCACGCTTCCGAACTCATAATTCTCTTCCCACCAGCCAGCGCACCGGTTTCATCACACACCGTCCCCAGAACCTTTGGGTTTATTTCAAGGATGATATCTTTTTCGCAGTTCTTACATTTGGCTGTTAATTGATTGGAAAAGAGGGGATGTCCACAATGTTCGTTACAGAGGAGTTGATGACGACGATGGAGCATTGTGATATTAATGTCTGTAATCAGGGCGCTCAGATACCCCATGAATGTACTTTCAGGTGACGATCGAATGAATTGATCCAATTCAGCAAACGTGAAGAGGATTTGATTCTCACTACCCCTAGTAGCCTGGAGGTCGAACGATTCATAGGGGAAAGGTGGGTTGATGTGCGTATGTCTTGTTAATCGTTCGGCGTAGGTGCGAAGCCATTCTGCGTCTGGGATGTTGGGATCGATATCGATGAGGGTGGAGGAGGTGAGAGAGATGTATGTTCGACGATCTATGCGCCAGCCTGGGGACGAGATGAAAAGAATTGTTTTTGAGGCTTCCCAATTGCTGGCTGAGAAGGCTGAGAGGCCCCAGAGTGTGAGGGTGGCTTCAGCGGTGTCGTCAAAGATATTGATGTTGACGAGTTCGTTTGCGATGCCTTTCTTGTTGGTGACTGTGCTTTGCATTAGTGGTGGAAAAGATTAAAGGGGAGGCTGGCAGACTTTTCTTGCGAGCACCAACGCTTTTGACGCAGACAAGCATGCGTCCGTCGATGACATCGTAGCCACCATCGACAAAATTCTTTAATGTCATCAAGCCTGCCAGTGGCTGACCTTCACGGTATCCGAGTGGTGTCTTACACAGCACTCTCTCATCGCTGTTCTCGTGGATCATAAAATGACAGCTACGATCTCTTTCGGGGAAGATGGACGTGAAGAGCGGTGCTTGAGAAGAAGCAAGAGATCCATATTCACCATTCGAAACATGTGGAGTCCAAATCGAGACGAGCTGACCAAGACGCAGGTTATACGTGCAATTCGCGTACCAGAGTCTGACCTAGAGAACCGTCTCATCAGCCTCCCGCCCATGAATCCGATGTAGAGTGTGAGGACAAGAGCTTGGTACTCACAGTCAACGCCCCGCTACCATCCTTGACAATAATCTTGACACACCCCTTTGCAGCTCTCGGCTTCTTGCTCGGTGTATTCTGATCATAAAAGTTGGCGACTCGTCCCTGTATCGTGACACATTTCGGCCCAGGCACGAGATTGGCGATCTCAAACTCCTCGTAGTCCTGACCCGGGACCCACGATTCATCGATGATGGGGTGCAAGACAGCCTCAACTTCTGCTGCTGTGAAGCCGTCTCCTGGCTCTTTTGGCTGTGTCTGACTAGCTGTAACAGTTTGAGCGTGAGCAAGTGAGGTGGCTGGTTTGGACGACTTGAAGAATGATTGAATCGAGGCAGATCGAGGTGCCATGATGGCGGCAGTGAACAGGAATGATACAAGGCGAGGCTTTACTGCTCTAGCATTGCATTTTGGAGAAATAGATTGAAGCGATGGATGTATAAGGTTCAAGCTTTGAGGTTGAATCTCGCGCCAAATAAGACGGGAGGACATTGAGGAATCTAAGAACATGAAAAGTGGGGCTTATCCTGATTTGGAAGCCACGATATTTTGGAGGTGACGGGAATATGTTGCGGGCTCTCGTGAGGATCCAACAAATGGACGAGATGAAACAAGTTTCTCACCCGTCACTACAATTTCCGTTTGCCTACATTTTCCGTTCGATGACTACAACACTTTCAATCTTTGAAGTCATATTGAACTTCTGGCTGTGTAGATGATATAGTGGCAGAATAGCCATCAGTTTGCGAAAGCACATGATGGCCTTGGCAATAGTCCTTCCTCCCTGCTCGCCATCAGAATCAAGTCGAAATCTGCTATCCTTAGGCTTTGTGCTTGTAGGCATCTGCGCGTTATATATCCCTTCGCTTTGTTGCAGCAAACTCTACTGGAAATGCCAAGTGCTGCCTTCGAGATGCACACTCGACACTAGGCTTTATCTTTGCTCAGACAGATGTCAGGATATGGCCCTTTTGACTCAGAAGGGGCCAGTGATTATCTGACAGACGTCCTGGTATTTCGTATCCGTTGTTCCGTACTCACTCACATGGCGTATGAACCAATGTCTGCCTCAGCCTTCAAGGCATCTCTGCTATTGAGACAAGTTTCCCCGGCTTCTTTTGCTATCGTGTCCCATTCTTCGATGCCAAACTCGCCCTCGCTTTCCGCGACTAGCATCTCGCCAGTTCCTGAGAAAGCAAAGACATGCTGTGAATTCTTGGATGTGATGAAGGTAGAAGTATAGATCGTTTCAAGAGGAATTGAGGCGGACATGAGAGCGTTGAGAGAAGATTGGAGGAGTGAGGGAAGTAGGGCCAGTATCTATCACGTATCAGCACTAAGTTTGACCGGGCTGAATCAGAGAGAGTCGTACAGAGCTTGGATTTGTCTTGATGTCCGAAGGTGGGAGAGCCGAATAGTCAGGAATGGAGAGGATTTGAAGCGTCAATTGAATAAGTGTGCGTGGAAACTGTTGCGTGAGGATTATGTGTGTAAGAGTTGAATGGAGGATTGATTCGAGGTAGCGTTCTTTCGTTCCTGGAAGTCTCAATATTAGCAACACGATTTGCTTGTGCCTCCCATTTCTTCAAGCAAAGTGATCTGGTGGATATTTGGACGTACCACCGACACCACTAGCAGGTCTAACATGAACCTCAACAGCCGCTTCTTCAGCCAATTCATCCCGGCGCTGAACTTCGATGGGACCATTCACAGAGGCGAGAACGGTGCAGCCATTTGCTGAGTATGTAGCTGAGCCATCGGCACGGTAGAGAGGAGCGACCATATTGTTAGTGAATTGAAACAGAGATGAAGGCTAGATTGTTGTTGTCGCAAAGAATCTGCGATGGAACATAGGTCAATGCTATGCTTATCGATAAGGGTGCTAAAGTTTACCTAGGTAGTCTTTATGAAGACAGACCTCATCCACTTCTATTCCCTCATCACCATTGGCATATCCTATCATCCTCGTCAACTTCAGGGCTTTGAGCTACAGGACCTGGTGTATCGAAAAGCTCGTCTTTCCCCTCAGCCCAATCTGAAAGAAAAAGCCTGCTTCTCCAATCGCCGAACGACAGTCCGTCCATGGTTTCTTCCAATGATGCCGTTCTTGTCAATGAACGGCTGGTTGAAACGCACATTGAAGCGCGTAAATCCCTTAAAGCTTGTCGAACCGACACACTGTCGGCTTCTTGAGCTACCAGTTCGGGCGGAATGTCGTACCTCTCTCATGCAGTCCACGGCCGTCCCTGAAAACGCCGTCGGTTGCAATCAAGGAGTTGCCTTCCATATTTCAGGTACCGCCATTAAATTGGTAAGGTAGACATGAACTGCCACCCTGATTAGCTAGCAGCAATCGTACGACTCGAGGCGAGACCCAAGAGAGATTTGTTCTCAAAATTTGTAGGGACTCGGCGCGATGTCTGTTTGTCGAAGTACTTACCCCTTCTCTCCGCCAATCGGAATGACTCTGAGGTCTTGCTCTCTCGTCGGATCCCGCTCGTCAGCATCAGCCTCGAGCATGTTCTCGAACTGATATTATTGCCCTATGATCCAATATCATGTTTTTGTACAGCACTCTACCATCGCCGCAATCTATTCGATTGCTACGTTTACACCCCGGAGCAGATGACGAACAGATCTCTTGCTCGTTACACATCATCGATAACCATCTTACCTCAACTCCATATCTTGCTTTAAGCTATTGCTGGGGCGACAACAAAGATCTTGTTGAGTTGCCAGTGGATAAGAAGAAACTCCTTATAACGAAGAGCTTATACGCCGCGCTTCATAGGCTTCGCCAGAACCAACACCTTTTCCACGCCTCCCACCAAGACCAGATTTCCTTCATATGGGCTGACGCTATTTGTATCGATCAAGATAATATCTCAGAGCGTAACCAGCAAGTGTCGATCATGAATACGATCTTTCAGCAAGCCGCACAGGTTGCCATCTGGATTGGTCCTGGAGACGATCGTACGACAAAAGTCATGGCGATGATCCAAAAATTGGTCCATACTTTTCCTAAAGATAGCAACACTCGTGGTTCCACCCCATTTTGGTTGTCTATTGAGCCTGCTATCAATGATGGGCTGAAGCTGATTAGCCTTCCATTTATCATCCAAGCTACAGACTTTCCTATTGCGGACTGGCAGTCATTCTGGAACTTTTACCACTCAGACTGGTTTTTCCGAATCTGGGTGATACAAGAAGTCCATCGACACAAGAATGTCAAGCTGCTTTGTGGCAGACACCAGATCGACTGGGATTCGGTGGGCCTTGCTGCCACAAGGGTCTGGCTCGGTGCCATACGAAGTCGGACAACTCACTGGAAAGAGGAGTATTTTCCCACTTACAACGGGTTCGTCAACACGAATTTCATGTGGAACCAAAGCTTTTCCACCCGTAGACAAGCCCCTTTCCTGGCTCTCCTGCATTACACGAGACCATTCAAGGCCACAGATGCCAGGGACAAGGTCTTCGCAACACTACATTATTGCGTTCATCTGTTGGATATGGACGAGACAGGGAGTGTCATCACAAACAAGAGTTATCCCATACAAAACCATGATGTGAGTCACTACGAGTCTATCGTTCATAAGTGTTGTTTCCTCCTGCTGGGAGCCTAGAAGAACTGATCACAGTTTTAGTCGACAAGCACGCATCTCAACCTTGTCGCTGACTATACGATGAGCACATACGAAATATATCGCGAAGTAGCGCTTCAATCTTTAGAGCAATACCAAAACTTGGAGGTTTTCTGTTATGCATGGCAGACTCAGCACCATGACGTTTCATGGCCATCGTGGATACCAAGATGGACCATTTCAAATAACTGGCCGAATCCAATCCTCCTACCCTTCCTCTATGCTGCTTCGGGAATACGCGACATTGACTATCGCATGGACCCCAACTCGAGTGCTCTCCAGGTGAAAGGTCTCGAACTTGGCTCTATCACTGAAGTCAGTCCGGTGGCCAAATACTCGTCAATGGCCAGTCAGCACAGTAAGGCCGACGCCAGCACAACCAGAGACAAATTGATGACCGTTATGAGACTCTTAACCCAGGATCGGTGGCAGCATGATCTAACAAATGAAACCGCTGCGCATCGCAATAACGAAAATTCAGGCATTCAGTTCGCGAGCTTCTCGTCATACATCCTTGACATGTTTAACGACCACGAGGATGAATTGTATATTTCCCTAATTCATATATGGTGTGATATTTGCGGACGTGTTATTTGCTCCTCTGAAGGGCCACTGTCAACTGTGCACTCTTCTTATTACTTTTGCAATATTTGTGTAGATGGCGATTTCGACCTTTGTATTGCTTGTTACGACGGAGGAATAAGATGCCATGATGCGGACCATACATTGTCAAGGTCTAAACCGACGGCATTGTCAATTCCATATACCACTGAGATTGTTAAGGTTTTGAAGGATAGTCTGGTCGACGGAAAGGACGCCCTGTTCCAGCCTAAGCTCAACAAGGGGTTGATGAGTGCCAGCTTCTTCCACACAGCACAAGGATACCGTGGTACAGCATCTAGATCTGCACAGGTTGGAGACGTGGTTGTTGTATTTTTTGGCTCGCGAGTGCCCTTTATTGTTAGAAAACATCAGTCAGGGTACCGACTTATCAGCCATTGTTATCTGGATGGTTTCATGGATGGTCGGGCTATAGAGATGTTGAAAAAAGGTGAGCTCGAGGCACAGGAGTTCAAGATAGTGTGATGTTTTCCGATGTTGATGAGACATGATTAATGTATGAGATGAGGAAAGGGAAGAGCTCATCTGGGCATGAATTCTGGTTTCAAAGCGACTCAGCCTTGCAGATTATTGGTAATATGTTTCACGCTTTACATCATCTTTCAGACTGGATTTCCGCTTTGCGTACTTTGCCTGAGCGTGCTTATGGTCAACGAACGCAACAAAGCACAAATTCATCCATTTCATACGTTGATAAATTCGAGAGTTCTCTCGCTCTTGATTGGCTGGAACTCCCTCGGCGATTTCCCCAGCCTCCAAATCCACTCCATACCTAACCACAACTCCACACCGCCCTCACTCCGAGTTCTCTATAATATCACTACTCTACCCTTCCATACAGATCAATATGTCCTCTTCAGGAACCAAATCCTCAACGCGATCAACGACAAAGAGGTTAATACAGGAGCTACAAGATTACCATAACGATCCAAACCCGGCGCTCTTGCACCTTGGACCGGTAAATGATGATGAATTGATGAAGTGGCAGGCGGTGTTGAAGGGGGTGGAGGGGACGGGGTATGAGGGTATGTGATATCCTTATTTTCGAAGAAAGAAAGATAAAGGGGAGAGGGGAGATGTGCGCCTTGTTCAATAGCCTCTTGTCGCAACGGAAGAAGCTTCGCGGACTGGCAACTTGGGTCTTCCCCCTCTCCTCAATGCATACTTCAAGCCTTGCACATTAGTAAAGACGTTTGCTAACTCTACATACAGGCGGCTGCTGGCTCCTCTCCATAACCATCCCACCAACCTACCCCCTCGCCCCTCCCACGATAACCTTCGATACTCCAATCTGCCACCCAAACATCCACTTCAAAACTGGCGAGATTTGTCTCGATCTTCTGAAGTCGTCCTGGAGTCCTGCATACACCATATCCTCGACTTTGACGGCGATACAACAGTTGCTTGAGAGCGGGGAACCAGACAGTCCGTTGAACATTGATGTAGCGCTGTTGATGAGGGAGGGAGACTGGATGGCTGTCGAGGCATTGGTGAGGTTTTATACGGGAATGTATCGGTATGAGGGGGATCTGGTGAGGGGGGTTGGATGGGATGGGAGGAGTTGATTGGATATGCACTTGAGATGGACGAGAGTCTGGTAATGGGTGTATACTAAACATTTGAATATCATGGAGAAGAGCTAGACAAGTTAGATGGATGAGCTTGATTTGGACATCTGACCACGAGTACATAATGGAGCGAGAGAGAGAGAGAGATACCCAAGACTTTGTTTTATTTTTCCCAACCCGAGAAAAAGAGAAGAATGAAGCTGTAAACCTCTCGTTATAAGGTTTAATAAGTATTATACACACGACTAAAGTCCAATACTGCACACTTCCTACAAATATCTACTTTGAAGCTCGCCAGGAGCTTCCCAACTCTTAATCGGAATTATAGGCCCTCTCTCGTTAACAGAAGATTATTACTTCCTAGGTCTCTGGTGAGATTTCTTTCTTCGGATACGGGACGGACCTTAAGTACTCTATAGAACTCTTTATAAAATTGAGCACACGGCAATTCAACTGAAGACCCTAATTGACGATGTTACCAGCCTATCGACCCACCTCAGAGCTTTATGACGTTTTCAAATCTTCTACGAGACGTAATGGAGTGGGTTTCTGCTGCTCAAAAGATACCATCTAGATAGACCACTTGAACCAAAGTGAAGTACAGTTCCTCTCCCTCGATTCACGAGTAGAAACAAAATTTTGTCCTGCTTGTATGTATAGGGCGATGGCACCACCACCATCCACCCTCATCAGTAGATGAGAAACTTCTCCGACTCGCTAATGTCTGCAAACGGCGCCTCATCCAGATCCATCAAGTCGTAGACCTACCTTGTCTTAACGAAGCGCAAGTATCCCGGATTCATGGTCGATGTTCCAAGGAAGAGCATTATTCCATAGATGACGACAATGTGATCGTTCGCTTTGATGGTGCGTGAATCATTCCCAATTCCTTTGCCCCAGATGTGCTCGGAAAGGCGCGACAATGGCATTTGAGATGGGCTTTCGAACACGCACCGCGTCCTGCCCGCCTTTGACTGTTGGTGGTTGCCAGGCTGTGAGGTGCTTGATTGGTTGCAAGTTTTTCAGCATATCCGAGTATGCTATTTTGCAAATATATCGTATCCAATCTCCAAATTGTATAGGTGTGCAACTTATAGTGGACAAGGTAAGTTGGAGTGGGAATGGTGCGTTCAGTACGCTTTCTGCGAGCTTGTTCCTTCCTTTGCGAGGACATGTGAAGACGTGCTTTCCTTTCCTGCTGGCGGGAATATCGAAACGAGTCGTTTTGAAATTGTGTCTACGTGTAACCCTTGAAGGATGAATTCGCCCGTCTCTTTACATGCATCTGCGGCTGGAAGTACGAAATGCCGTCCATTTTCTTCAGTGCGTCTACATTTGGCACGATGTCCCCTTAAGGAAAGTTGTTCTCAATTAATGTGTCTTAGACAGATCTAGGCGTAATGCTTGTCCAGAAGAAGTCTTCCACAGATGGTAAGCCATGCTCATCACGATCCGCCCAGCGCAATGTATTTTGTAAAGACCTTACAAAATCTCAACGAGTCAGTACTGCCCATAGCTAAGTCACTCTCAGTGGTGCAAAAAGAACAAGCCAGGTCGAACAGTCTTCGGCGCCACGATATTATTATCCATGCTCTGCACGGCTTCGCATGGATTACTCGACTTTAATAGGGCCATCTTGCTCACGCAAATGGCACCCGTTCATACCAATATGTTAATGATTGACAGCGTGGTCTGAAGATCAGATAAAGCTTCGTCTGGTGGTTACATCAAGTTTTCTCCCATTTCGTCGTCCAAGATTTCCGGTTTTTCTGCCGAGCCCCAGACATAGGATAACGCACGACAACTTTGCAGATTTAGTGTCTCTTAACTGGCGTTGTCCTCGTCGTCGTCGTTGATACTCCGTTGGTGACCATCGTGTCTAGCACCGTCGACTTTGTGAGCCCAGATTCTCGCATCAAAAAGTGACAGCGAGTCCAAACCGGGAAACTGCTCCGAGACAGTTGGATTGATCAATTCGAGGGGCAGCGAAAGAGACATCAGTTCAAGGGCCCATCCGGTTGTATAAACGCAATTCAGTAAGGCGAAGAGATCTCGCAGGTTCTGGCCACGTTGTGGTGTTGACGAGTCAAAGAGTCAACCCAGAAGCAGAAATTGGTGTAGCTTGGCCCTTGCTTTCGTTGTCCCTCCTAAAAGTAAGGTGTTGGTCTCAAAAAATGAGTGAATTCGCAAGCTCCAAAGAGTCTCCTGGCAAAGTCAGTCGAATCAACTTGTTGATGAAAGGCCCGTGTAAGCAGTGACTATCGTGAGCCTAGAGTCGGCAAAGAGCAGATGTTTTTTGAAATGCCGTTGTTCATTGATTCACGATGATGTTCCAATGGCAAGAGATTTTTCCTCCGGCATCATCACCTCCCTCTCCCCCTCCTTCTTCTCGGCATTCTCCGTCAGCCCAAGCTTCGCCAAATCAATCGCCAGCGGGTCACTCTCCGGCGTCACTTCCGTCGGTCCCTCGACACCATTCGGTGGTAATGCCCACATCGGAAGGCCAGTCTCATAACTCCACTTTCCCTGATCACACGCATACTTGAGCGCGTGTAAATAAATGCCCAACTCATGCGCACCAGGATCGCTATAAAGCGCCGTTCCACAAAGTTCACAAGTCTCTCCTGTCATCTTCTCCGCCTTCCTCTTGTTGTAATCGTCCACCATTTCATCGTGGTAAGCGACTGCTTCAGCGACTTCATCTTTGCCCATTCGTGAGAGGCGCGAGATGATGTCATCATCATCGTCTGAGTCGGCGCTGTTCTTGGATAGAGAGGGACCGAAAACTTTCTGGTTGCAGTATATTGGGTCATTGGAGATCGGGTGGCCCAGGAATTGGAGATGCACCCTGATTTGATGAGTACGGCCAGTGAGAGGTAGACAACGAACTATGGAGTAGCCCTCCAGTTTGCGCCACGGTTTGCCCTCTTTATCTGTTGGTTCTTCCAAGGTAATTTCGGGTCCAGACGCTACTTTTGGAGGGTAGTATGCCATTCTCTTGAATACAGTTCTCGCATCCTTTCCATTTGCGCGTACTCTGTTCAGTCCCAATTTGGGCGATATGGAGAGGATAGGCTTGTCGCAGACAATTTCACCTTCCGGAAACTCTCCTATTACTCGTGCGATATACTCTTTCTTCACTGTTCGATCTTTAATCTGCACAGTCATCTTGTCCGCTGCTGCCCTGTGCTTGCCAATGAACATGATCCCACTTGTCAACCGGTCCAGACGATTACAAGGTAGAGGATTAAACGTGAAATGTCTTTCTGCCCTCATAATCTCCACCACTGAATTGTAGTTGTACCGTCCGGCAGGATGGACCGGAACACCAGCGGGTTTATTGATAACGATGATATCGTCATCTTCATGAACGACGCCAATTTCTTGCGCCGTTACGGGAGGTTCGTGGCGATGGAGGGTATGCGATATCACATCCCCATTCTTCACATTCGTATCGACGGAGGGTATTTGTTTGCCATTAAGCTGCACTTTGCCAGTCTCAATAGCCTCTTTCTACACCTAGCATTAGACTCAACATGAGCATTTATACCCAAATTCTGAAGCCATTCGAGACGTACGTAGTACTCAGCAGGTCTATCGCGGAATTCGCTCGCAAAAATATCGAGAATGCCTCGACCCCGCCATCGCTCCTTGCAAAATGTGTTGTACGTGAAGTGATATGGATATACGCGTCGCAGACCGTCTTCTAGGTAGTAGGGCCGTGGCCATGGATCGCAGGGAGTGGTGACGACTTCGGGGGCTGATTGTACTCGAATCTCTTTTTCTTTTGGAAACGTCAATCCAGGCTCGATCGCGGTCAGTGCCATACTTGACGGTGGGAGTTTCCCAGTCCGTATCAAGTGTCGGAGGATTCGCGGAGAGTACGCCACTTGAAGGGATTGCGCTGATATGCGACTGGGGATCTGAATTGTGGTTGGAGATGTCGAGATCGTGGGTTCCAAAAATACTTCACCCACGCGAAGGCTCGTCGTTGGACCCTGAATTACCCGTTTTGGAACACCGAGGTTGTATCTCAACCTCAATCTCGATCCTTTTCGACTCCAAAGCACGCATCAGTCATGTAGAGTTCATTCTTTTTTCCTGCGGGAGAATCACTCCACCTCACCATGGCCTCAGCAAATCTCAAGGCGCGCAGACGCGAAGACTACAAGTTCTCTCTTGAATACAGAACGCGATGGTACAGTCAATCGCTCTCTACTGCCAACCTCTTCTAACAAGTACGCAGGCTAGACAACGACATGTACGACCACATGAACAACAGCGTCTACTATCTCCTCTTCGACAGCGTAGTGAACACCTACCTAATAAGTCACTGCTCCCTCCATCCTCCAACCTCAACCTCAGTCGGACTCGTCGTCCACTCGCACTGCGATTACATGTCACCCACTGGCTTCCCTGCAATCGTCGACCTTTGCCTGAGAGTGAACAAGCTGGGAAAGAGTAGTGTTACTTATGAGATCGGGGTGTTTGAAAGGGGCACCGAGGAGGTGAAGGCTGTGGGTGAGTTTGTGCATGTATTTGTGGAGAGGGAGAGTATGAAGCCAGGGAAAAGTGGGATGGACGAGAAGTTAAGAGAAGGGCTTGGAAAGATTGCTGTGAGTGTCGAAAGTGCAAAGTTATGAGCAGAAAGCTGCACAGTACTTTGTGAGCTACTACAAAGCCTTCTAGTCTCCATCTATGCCATCGTCTTATCTGATCCAAACTCAGCAGTCTTGTTTCTTATCATCCATCCCGATAATATGCAGTCTTCCTCGCATCTATCTTTCTGCCTGGGGCTGTAAAGTTGCCGCATGCACCTCGCCCTATGAAAGGCAAGAAAACAGAGCGGGATAGGGATACGCATCACGGTCTTTCCAGCCTTGGTAGAATGCTCAAAGTATATATGAGGTCGGTCTTCGCGTACCTTGTATCATCGTAAGCTTTGCAAATACCTCGGCTGATGCCAATACTAGCATCGCTGGCCTCATCAGCCTAACGGCAAGGACTTCCAACCAGGTCACGCGACTCATCCAAGGATGGACGGATGCAACCGCACAAGTACAACTCCCCGCCGAAAAGGTTAAGTCGTCGTGAAATATAGTTCTCCGCCTGACAGCTTTGGGTCGACAGCTCAATGAGCCACAAAGCTCTTGATCTCTCGCTGGCGATGCAGAAGCTATTACTCCGCAGCTGTAAAGAGTTCAATCATATTGGGCAGAACTGGACGATATCTTGCACTCTGCCCGTGGAACAATCAACAGTAGAGTGCGCAGGGAAAGGTGGATAAAATAGGCTTCGAGGGTAGGGGAACTATAAGAGAGTGCATAATCCTCTCCAAGGCCAAGTTGGAAGGCATCAACTTAGACGCTCTCAATGAAGTGGCATGACCGCGCTTCAGCTCTTCAATCAAACAATAGGATCGTTCGAGCACCTTCTAGTCGAGACTGTTGGGGGGGCAAACGTTAAGGCGGAGGATGAAAGAACTTCTACATCCCAGCCCGACGAAGACAGTGATGCAGACGACGTTTTTGTTGTTAGGCACGAGATTATTGACGGTTGAATCTAAGATTTCACAGCCAGCATCAAAACCTATTCTGAATCTCATACTCTGCTTTCGCATTCCCAGCCTGTGCATTCGTTTTTGGTGTCCATGTAGCCCTTTTCTCCGTATTGTACTGATTAGGTATTTCGTCATTCTAGAAGTTAGCATTTCAATCCAAACTTCATCATCTGCCAATTCCGAGAAGCAAAACGGTTCTTCATACGCCGAAGTCTTTTCTTAATCATAGAAGCCGAAGATGCAGCGTCCTATCCGCAGGCGATACACTCATACCCATCACTTCTCTGATTCATCACGGTTTCTATCTCCCCACCGCTTTCAAGATTGAAGTGGAACGGGCACCCATCTCTACCATTCAAAATGACGAGAACCTGGACTCCTCGCAATACAACAACATAATACCCTGCCATCTCTCCAGAACCACTGTCAATTTTGATATAGCTCCTCTTCCAGGAACTCAAAGTCCAGAAATGAAGTAAACATACGTTCTACTTTACTCTACATGAAAATAAAATAAACGCCACTTACCATGCCCAGTTATCGGTGAAGTTTCGAGCCATTCTACCCAATCTATTCAACCCACCATACCCCACATTCACGACTCTCTGGCTGCCCGCCCCCCCAACGCCCCACTAGGAGGGTAGCTAGTAGTCACGCACGAAGGAAGTAAAATCCAGGATAGATGTCGGGACGGGGACGGGGACGGGTCCGCGAAGTGTGAAGATCTTGGAAAGTTGTGATTCAAAGCCATATTGTATATTGAGAATTCGTGGACTCGTGATCATTTCCCAGACTGGACGCCGAGAGGAGGTGATGTTTTCGTGCTTATAGTTGAGGATTCAAGATATATCTTCCATAATAATAGGTGGCGAAATATGGCAGCTTTTTAAGGCTGCGATGTTAGCCCCGCTAGGAAGTCGATGGATTCCAGACATGGGAAAGTGGGGAGAGCACTGGAAGATACCCAAAAGCAAGGGATAACAAATATATATCGAAACGGCTGTTCTTTTCTTTGTTTCTTTGTTACTTGGTCCATATCATTCCCACTAACCACATCGACATCCCATCAAAACAGAGCCAGAGACTCCAAATCATCCCAGCCATCACGCAAACATACTCCCAACTCCCCATACGTTCCCCCCCCCATCCTCAGCCTTGCCCTCTCAAATCTCACACCAAACCCGCCCTTTTGAAATAATGAGGCTGAGCTGAGATCAAGTTGTGGGGGCTGAGCAGTATGAGCTCAGGTGGCTGAGCAGTGGTATTATGGTTTGGGGTCAGGTACGAAACAAGATACGAAACTGGAGGGTGTGCGCACGAACCATGCAAAATCTACGAAACCTGGGGATTGGAGGTCAAGGGGACGAGGGGGGGAGAGAGAGAGAGATAGACCTGGAGAGCTGGGCAACGGTCCAGTAATTCCAACAATGTCAAAAACGAATGTTGGTTTGCTAGTGCTTTCGCTGGCTTCGAGAAGAGGGTGGTGGATGTACATTATAAGAGAGCATGGTGTTAGACTGTATGCTGGAGATCATTGGCTCTGCTGGAGTTTCGAGCTCTTGTTATTCAAGGCTTGTGATTTCAATTTGTGAAGTTAGTATTGATTTCAAGTGCTGCTAGCAAGGAAGCAGATCACTTCCATCACGCGAGGAACTGCCATTGTACATATCGTGGCAACGAAGGGCTGCTCTCTACGGTGTACGTGCGACGTATTGAATGTATTTTTCAATTTATCAAGCAATGCTAGCCATGTCCAAGTAAAATAACCCGCCGATCATGTCATGCATAATTTCCAAACCCTGGCCCTAGCCGTGAAAGATGCCATGACGCCAATGACAATGTCCCTGGAATACCCGATACGAACCATCCAATCGTAGCAATCGTGAAGAAGACCGAAATTTCGAAATCGCGTCTCAAGAATCCGAGAACTACCATTTCCCGTATCCTTGGTGCGGCTTTGGCTTCTTCGCCTTGTCCTCGAGTTTCGATCCCAGGAAAGCGCCAGCGAGACCTCCGAGAATGCCATGTCCCAATTTGTGACCACCGAAAGCGCCGGCTGCACCACCAGTCAAGGCACCCATCAGACCGCGCTCACCTTCTTGCGCGCTACCCGGAGCTCCAGGCTGGTAATTTTGCTGCGGGTTGTTTGCATCGTGAGGCGCCTGGCTGTAAGGTCCTTGCTGCGGATACTGGTGACTCGGAGCCGAGCCAGGGTACTGTTGTCTCGTGTCTTGTCCATATGCCGGTTGTCCGTACTGAGCGTTTGGATCGTGGTAGGTTGGTGCTTGAGGCGCGGCTCCGTAGCCTTGGGCTTGGTTCGGATCTTGGTAGGGGGCTTGACCGTGCTGGAAGCCACCAGTCTGCGGAGGACCATATTGGCCTTGCTGTGGATACTGCTGTGATTGATTGTATTGTTGCGGATGACCGTATTGAGGTTGTTGTGGTGGGTAGCCTTGCTGCTGTTGGGCGTAGTTCGGGTCATAGGGAGCTGGAGCACCATAGCCATGGCCAGATGGAGCGGCCGACCCGTACTGCTGGTTGCCGTATTGATCGTAGGGGTTTGACATTGTGATTGAGGACTTGGTGTCGAGGAGAGGTGTGTGTGGTGGTGGTTGTTGTTGTTGTGTGTACGTAGAAAGGACTACTTGGGGAGAGCGTGGTGGATTTGTATGAGCTGACGCGGAACTTCACGGAGGCTGCAATGAGATGTAAATGGAGACGTAAGGAGTACGAAGAGGAGTCGTGGTCGAGGAGAAGTTAAATACGGAAGAAATAGAGCTTTGGGTATGATTCACACCTCATCATTTGTGGCTCAGACCGACTCGTATAGTGCCCGAGCCCGAGCTGGATACGCTGTTCTGTGATTGCCGAAGCATCACCTGCCTGCAGGGCAAGGCGCAGCAACTTAACACAGCCCACGCCTTTCATCATCAGACAACCCAGCAATAACGTCTTCCTCCTCAATCAACCCAACAATAACATCTTCGGCAAAAAGTCATCCCCATTGCAAAAGAACTCACTGGAACGAGGCGCTTGTAAATCATAGATGCTGGTTATACCAAACTTGAGAGCGCCTTTGCTGCGACAGGAAATAGCCCTGCCAACAACTCAAAATTCAAGACTGTGGATGCGTTAAGACCACAGTATACACGGGACCAAGTCACCTAGCGAGCAAGAGCAAGGCCAAAGTAAGTATTCTCAGGTGGTATCAACTATCCGCGCCCTCCGCTTCGCTGGCCTTTCCAAAGAGATTGCCCATAGGCCCCGGATATTCTGGATTCTGACTTCGTGCAGTAGAAAATAATAGTGTAGACGTATTACTATTAATAGAATAGTTTAGAGGAAACCTAGGTTATAGATTTAGCTATATAGCTAGACCTAGTTTTGAGCAAAAGAATAATCTAATAGTAGAAAAGTAAGCTAATTATTCGTACCTAAGTACGTACTTCTTAATAGAGTAATATTCTACTAGTATAAACGTGGTAAAGAGGTAAATAATAGAGGTTATATAAGATAGCTAAGTATTTCTTTAAGAAATAGCCTAAAAATAATACTTTACTATTGATAATAATTAATATCCTATTTTAGGCTATACTATACTAAGTACTAAGTAGTCTTATAGTATAGTTGGGCTACTTAGCTACTATATAAAGCTATAAGATTTTCTAGCTATTAATTATTATAAATTGCTCGATTATACAAGAGTATTTATAAAGTTCTACTATAGGGCTTTATCCTAATATTATTCCTAGGTATAGAATAATTAGAGGAGCAAACTTTATTTTAGTATCTAGATTACTTAGACTACTTTGATATTATTACCGCTATAGAAAAGACGTAGATACTAGGTAAGAGTTTTTAATAAGTCTATCTAGCTATAACGTAGCGTAGATCTTATTTATATATATATAGAATACCGTCCGGTCTATATAGATATTAGAATATATTACTATAGTAGATCTGAAATTTGAAGGTAAAACTTGTATTATAGGATTACTATATCCCTATATAATATATTATTGGTTCTACTCTATAGAAATAGGGTAGATTGTAGTATACTACTATAGGTATAGTACTAGCTTGGCTAGTAGTAAAGAAAGGTATAGACTAGTAAAAAGACAATAATATAAGGAGACTAGGATAAGAGCCTATAGAATAATAAACTACTAGTAGTTTACTTAGTTCTAATAGTAGTTCTATGTCTCTCTAATTGCCTAGTAATTAGAGGTGTATAAATATATACAGTTTATATCTAACCCCTAAGCTTTAATAATACTTTCCTACTATTATTAAGAGCTATTATTGTATTACTATGTTTTACTATATATTATAATATAGATAGGTAGATGGTCTAGACTATCTACTATCTATTAAGATAGTACTACTTGCCT
>QWZN01000236.1:0-32569 GCA_003693225.1 Venturia aucupariae | reverse complement strand
AGGAAGACTTTAGAGTAACCTTAGATAGAGATATAGATAAAGACGAGGTATACTATTATATATAGTATATAGGAGTAAGTAGATAGAAACGCTACCCCTTTATAGATAGGATTTTATAGTAAATATATACTCTAACGCCTAAAAACGTAGAGATGAACCTATATATATTCTAGGTAGCCTAGACTCTACTACGGCTATTAAACCTCGATTTATATAAGTATTATCCCCTCCTCCTAGGGCCTAATGGAATCGATATTCGAGAGATACTCGACCGTCTAACCTAGGTACTAAAACTAATAGTTTTCAACTCTATATCCGAACGAATCTTGTTCGAAGACGGCGGGCTTTTAGATAAGGAGATTATATAGATAGTCGCGAGACTATATAGGTACTAATATATAAAAGAGGATACCCTAGATAAAAACTAGGTAGCTATACTATAAGTAGTTAGTTATAAGGGACCCGGGCTTTAGAAATACGTAATCTAGATATTCTACTATAATAGCGTAGAAAAGCTAACGGCCGAGAATATTACCTACTAGCTAATATACTAGAGAGTCCTAAAAGAATAAGTAATAGACCTAGGTAAACTCGTATTCAAATTCCTAGTATAGAAAGATAACAACGGCGAGTATTTTATACAAGTATTTTATATTCTATTATAGAATATATAGCTATACGAGCTTGAGTATCTCCTTGAGGAAATCGAGTTGCCCCGATAATAAGAATATTCCCTATTAAGATACGTTACGAGTATCGATCCCTCCGACTTTACTTTTAATACGGAAGAGATAGTAAATATTACCTATATAATCCTAGGTACTATACGCCTCTAATTTGTAGCCTATAGGTTCCTTAGATATATTATAAAAAGACTACTAGACGCGTAAATAATAGAAGACGAGTACCCTAGGAACTTACTCGTACTATACTATACGCAAGCGATTATAATAGCCGATATCTCGAGACGTAAGATAGTATAGATTATACCTATCTAGGAACCGGAACTCTTATACAACTAGACTTTAAGTAGCTCTCTATATTAGGTACTAGTAGCGAGGTATATACTCGGAATATACTATAAAAATATTAGTACTATTAATATAGGACGCTTCAATATAGTATCTAACTAGTACTAGTAGATATTCTAGAACTATAGGATATACGAGGGATACCCGTTAGCTATACTAAGCTATAGCGTATACCTATCTAATACGATAGCCGCGTGTATAGAGGACTCTAGATCCCCGCGGTATAGTATAGCTAAGCTTGCCTATAGGTACCTAAGTACCTAGACTATTAAAGGTACTCGCGTAGTAGTATCTTAGCCTATAGGTAAAGTAGTAGTATTTATACTAAATAATACGCTCTTAGCCTAGGGCAATTGTTTACTTAGAGGCGAATCGAATAGACTAGGTAACGTTAGATAGTCTAGTACTAAGTAGATAGCTACCGACGAGGATATAGGAGAAGTAGGCGTATCTATTATAAGTATAGCTCTATTATAGAAGGCCGAGGATATTATAGAAGTATAGCTAGATAATTCTATATACGTAGTATACTACTTACTTCCCCCCGGTATTAAGTTAGAGAGTATATACGCGGATAACAAATAGTCGTTTATAGCTATAGTACCTATTAATATTAATACTATTATTAAGCTCGACGCTTTAATCCGTAAAGAAATCCTTAACGGTATAAAGGCCCCTAACGGTATAACTCTTAAAGCCAACTATTAGTATTTTTACGCGGGATTACTTAAGAAGGTAGTAACCGATTTTGTATATTATATAAAGATACGCCCTATATAGCTAATAGTCGACTATATCCAAGAATTTAATAAGTATTATAATATAATACGCTAGGATATAAAATAGGATAATAAGTATTATAGGTATAATATAAACAAGGATAAGACCCCTATAATAAAATTTAACTAGAACTAGTACGCCGAGGCAACCTCTATATAAATACGCGTTCGATAAGAATTCCTTAAATCCTATACCTCTCTAGACCTCGAGGAACTCGAGGGCCCTTAGCTATAGAGCTATAGTCTCGAAGTAGTAGCTATAGTCGAGCTAGTTATTACTATAATAACTATTATACTAAAGGCTATCGTAGGTAGAAGTAAGACTAGGACGGGTATATATTACTAGAAAGAGAAAGATAAACGCAAAGTAGTATATAAGAGTAAGATCTAGGATAAGGGCGAGGATTAGTCTAAGCTAGAAGTAGTACGCTAGGGTAGGGTCTAGAATAAGAACGAGGATAAGTCTAAGCTAGAGGAGGACGTAGTAGAAAACGTTAACGCCTCTAAAAACGAGAATAAAGAGATAGTAGACGCCGACTCTAGTAAGAAAGACTTAGAGATAGCTTTTAAGGTACTAGCTAAAGTAAAGATTATAGCTAAAAAGATCGTAGCTAAAGTAAAGATCGTAGCTAAAGCTAACGCGTCGGCTAAAATAAAGCCTAGCCCTAGTAAACAACGCGTCGCAAACAATATATTAATACTAGGTATAGCCGTCGGACCTAAAGTAGAAAAACTTTGTAAGAAAATCCGCGCTAGTCGATAACTTACTACTATTTAATAAGCCCGACTTACTAAGACAAATTCAATATAGATATATTAATAGCTATACTAAAGACCTCTCTTAGTATAAAGCCCGCGTTCTCGGCTAAGAATAAGCCCGCGGCTAAAGGTAAAGTACTAGTAATACTATACTTAAGACGAAAGATAGGTAATATAATACTAGAAGAGAAGCCCGCTATATAGAAGCGTAAGCTATCTATAAGTAAGGTAGTAAAGCCAAAGAGTAGTTTCGAGGATTCAGCTAGTAGTAGTAAAGAAATTAAGATACTAAGTAAGAAGAAAGTTAAGCTTAGTAATACTACTAAGACGAAGGAGCCCGAGATAGAGTAAATTAATAGTAATATACTAGACTTGTCTCTTAGATACCTTGGTAACTTAGAGGACGAGGAGAAAGCTAAAGAGAAGGAAAATATAGCCTTCTAGAACCTAACTATAGAAATAGATAAGAAGGTACTATATAAACTTACTAAGAACGAGCTCGTTAATTATATTTATACTATACGCAAGGGCTTCTCCGCTAACAACCTAGGCCTAGTTATAGCTAAAGGTATAGTATACGAGCTAAAGTTGAGGGCTCTTAGGAAGTTTTAAGCCTATAAGTTCGCCAAGCTTAAGGTAGAAATTAAGATAGTAGACGCCTAGAATCGTACTACTAAAGGCTTTATTATAGTTATAGCCGGCTACCTAACTATAGTAATTAACTACTACTAGAATAACTTGCTTCCTTGCCTCTTGGACAACCTATATAGTACGAGGAAGATAGGTAACTACCTATAGAGCTTTATTAAAGATATAAAAAAGGTCTATAATAACGTCTCTAATACTATTACTAGTCCCCCCTACTAGATAGGAGAGATACTATTTACTAGCCTCCTCTACTAGATAGGAGAGATACTTACTACGCTAGAAACCTTTACCGGATCGGTTAACTATAATAATACTATTAAGAATGTCTATATAAAAGTCTTAACTAGAACGTAGTTGGGCAAGTAGAAAGAGGGTAGGGAAGTACTAGTAAAGGGTTAAACAAAGGATTAAGCGGAGGAAGACTTAGAAGGAGTTTGAAAGAGATATAAGTATAGAAGAAGAGATAATATAGTAAGTAGTAATAGAGATTAAAAACGGCGTAATATAATAAGTATCTATAGAAAGGAAAAACTAATAAGAAAAAGAGAAAAAAATAGTAAAGATATAGAGATAGAATAAGTATTAATTTATATAATAAGGGCGTCAATCTTTTTAAAAGGGAGGATCTAGTAGAGTTAGACCTACTAAGGTATACTCGTATTAGTTAGTAGTAGGATCCTTGTACGAGGATTAATAGTTAATAATAATATATATATTTATTATACTATATTACGTATACTCGTAATCTATATTAATTTCTAGTACTCCTAGTTAATTCCTAGTACTCCTAGTTGATTCTAGTACTTCTAGAGCTTCTAGTTAATTCCTAGTTGATTCCTAGTACTCCTAGTTTATTCCTAGATCATTCCTAGTATACTTTTGCTAACGTAGGACTTATATATTCTAAATCAAATTCTAGGCTATACTAGTAACGGTAGAACTATTCTATTTAAATCTCCTAATAAGAGCCTTGGTAATAAGATATAACAAAAGGTATTAGATTAAGATTGGAAATATATATAGGATATATCTATAGTTAATTAAGAGATTTAAAGGTCTTACCGGCCTAACTATAGAGTTATAGTATACTATAGAGATCTAGTCCTATATTTCCCCTTTAGATACTCCTAATATCTTTTAGATAACCTTAATACTATAGAACTATAATAATATAGTAATATAAGTATCTTTTGTAGAACTAGTAGAACTATATAGATATAAGAGATAGGTAATATATACTAATAAGTTAGAATAAGGTACTTTCTTCTAGTATATACTAGAATACTTTATATCTATCTAGACTTAGTATTTATTAGTCTCTATACGTATAATAGAACTATTTTCAATTTCAACCTTATATATATCTATTTAATTAATCTACCTAGTAGCCTTAGTAGTACTATATATTTGTAGAATAATTATAGTATAGTTATTATCTATTTCCCTAGTATCTATTAAAGATCCTTGGACTAGATCTAAACTATATTAATTCTTATTCACTCTAAATAAATTGGTATCTAGATATATTAAGATAGTTGGATTACCTAATACTATATACTCTATATAATATAGGTATAATACTAGCTAGAATTAACGGTCCGGACAAATAGTACTATAGAGTATCTAGTACTAGAGAGACTAATATATAACCCCCAACTTAATCTATAGTATATTATATAGTTATAGCCTAGATCTAACTTATTCCGGATCTTACGTTAATAGTACTAGTAGTTTATAGATTCAAGGATTACTATTTCTTAAATAGTTAAATTCTAGTAGCTATGAAATATATTCTTATAGTATTTCCTAACTAGGTTTAAAGGCCTAAGCAAATTTTTTAAAGATACCTACTTAATATTCTAATAAATAGTTACCTTTCTATCTAATATACTACTATTCTTAT
Source organism: Venturia aucupariae (assembly GCA_003693225.1). Classification (NCBI taxonomy): domain Eukaryota; kingdom Fungi; phylum Ascomycota; class Dothideomycetes; order Venturiales; family Venturiaceae; genus Venturia; species Venturia aucupariae. Next base: position 27,449 of record QWZN01000236.1, on the reverse strand, counting down.
TCTATTTCTTATTCTAGCTTAGAGTTAAAATTGTTTAGTAGAGAGCAATCGAGTCTTTTTCTAGTAACTTATTAGTAAGAACTATATTTCCTAGCTATAAATTATATCTTACCTAGGTCTAGGAATAACTAGACTAGATTTAGAGCCTATAGATTTATATTATATTAAGTAGTAATAGTATTATACTTAGTACTTTATCCTATAAAAACTATAAAAGCTCTACTATTAGTATTCTTAGAATAAGAAATCAAGTTTATATTATAGACGTCTATATTATAATATTACTACTAACCGCGAGTTCTTATTATCTTTACTATCTTAGACTAGAAAAGAATTATCTAAATACTCTAGATACCTATTACTCTCTACTAATTCTAGTACTAGATCCTAACTTCTTATAGCCTAAAACGGAGATAGAGTCTTAAAGGAGAAAGAAGTAGGTAATATAGGTAGAATAAATATAGTAATATAGCTTTCGATTATTATTAACTTGAGCCGCTTAGCTAATATATAATAGTAAAGATAGTAGGATCCTAGGATAGGTTTATAATATAATAGATAAGATAAAGAATAAAGAGAGACTTTAGAGTTTATTAGATTATTACCTATTATATATTACTTAACCGGTTTGTAATACGTAAACTAGTTACCCTCTAATAAGTTACTTATTAAAGTCTAAGTCTAAGTCCCTTATTCTAAGATATATATTTAAAGCTAAGACCTATTCTAGTTATATAATATCTATAGAGTCTAATCTAAGTATAACTAACTAAGTCTCGTACCTTATTACTAGACCTTTAATAAGTAAGAAATAAAGATAAAAATAAAGAGTCTCTTTACTATTATCTCTATAATAGTAAAGTAATAGGCGTAAACTCTAATATATACTTAAGTTTAGTCTTTAAAGAGTCTATAGAATAAAAACTATATCTCTATTATTAGTATTAACTAAACCTAACCGATAATTCTAATTCAAAATATTAGTAATTATAGCCTAAGATACTTAATTCTAGCTATCGACATTGCTATACGCAACTAGAAGATAGAGAGTTAGATATCCTTTATAGTAATTAGAATAGGACTATTTACTTACTATACTATTATAGGGCTAGATATATAGTACTAATCTTTATTAAAGTATCTTTATAAACTACTCTTAGTTAGATAACTATCTACGTATAGTTTATCTAGTACTTATAATTATATATTCTTATAGACTCTTTATCTAGAACTTATAATATTTTTTTAGATTACTTAACTAATAGATTTAATAGTATCTATAAAAGAGTAATATATACTAGAATATAACTTATGAAAGGTAGCTAGTTTCTAAATAGTATTCTAACCTATTACTAACGCTACGTCCCTAGAAATACTATTATCTAGTCTATCTACTTAAGAGGAGAGATAGATATTATTAAGTAAATCTATTTACTCCTTTCTCTATCTCTCTAGATAGAATAGTACCCTAGAGTTCAAGATTACTCAAATCTACTATATAGCTTGATTTTTCTTTTTCTCTATCTCTTACTTTTAGTAGCTATATTCTCTAGTTCTTTTAGCTCTTTACCCTATACTTTCTAGAATAATATTATAGTACTAATTCTTATCTAGGTAGAAATTTTCTTTGAGAGTCTTAATAAGTATAAGTATAAATACCTCCGTAGTCTCTATAGTTTTTAATTAGAGAGTAAATGTATATATAGTAGTAGTTTAATAGCTAACCTCTATCTAACTAAGCTCTACTTGGCCAAAAAAGAAATATCCTATCTAGATTCTAGATAGCTAATCTATAAAAATATATCCTTTAGCTATTATTCTATATAAGCTAATACTAGTAGAGATTATATAATTCTTAGTATATATATAGTTCCTATTTAAGAAAGGAAATTATAATAAGGAACTTATAATTCAATTGAGTAAAGAAGGTAAGATAATAACCTCTAGTCTACTATATAGATAATTAGACTTATAGGAACTTGAAGCTCTAATTATTAAGAAAGTTTTAGAGTTTATTAAAAACCTATATATTTTAGAGTATTAAATCTTTTCTTCAAAATATAATTTTAGAGAGATTGAGGACTTAGTAATTAGTAAGCTAGGAGAAAACTTGAAGTTAGTAACTTAAGGCTTTATAGATAAAGAGAAAAGAATAATTCTCTACTAGTTACTAATAAGACTCTTAATATCCCTAATTCTATCCTAATAAATTACTATATAGACAATTGTAATATAGAGTAAGAACTATTTAGATTCTTAGGAGATATTATCTAAGTATATATCTAGTTAAGGATAAACCTCTCTAGGACTATCTATATATACCTCCTAAAAGAACCTTAAAGTAACTTTGAGCTAGATATAATTATAAAGATTATTAAGCTACTTAATAAATTCCTAGAGTAAATCTTTATCCGTTTAATATATACTTCAACTACTATAAAAAGAAACTTAATATATAATTATCTATATACAATCTATATCTTATATTCTCTAAGGGAGAAAAATTTAGTATTATTTTAATATAAACTAATTATATATTAATTATTAGAAATAAAGACCTTGTTAAATAAGAAGAGCTTAAAAGATAAAAGAAAGGATTTATAGCCAAGCTAATTAGCTCTCTAGACTAGAGAAAAGACCTTATTTTTAAAAGAGAAAAGATTAAGCTTATTAATACTAGTTAACCTAAGAATATCTAGAAGAATTTATCTTATTAAGTAAAGAGTAAGAGAAGTATATATTGCCGCAATCTACTAGCTAGAAGTATTCTTTAACTTATCTATAGCTATATAGTCTTAGTAACTAGGAAAGAATAATATTAAGAAACTTAATAAAAGTCCTAAATAGTAGTATAAAAGTATAGATAGAGGGCTTATATAATACTCTCTTAATCTTAGAAAATCTAGTATTTATATTTTGATATATAGACTACTTACTAACAATATAGATCCTAGTAGCTAAAATAAAATTTATTATTACTACTAGAACTAAAAAAGATAGTAATAATAATTTCACTTTCTTAGAAAATATTATCTACTAGGCTTCTATTAAAGCTAAGAGAGCTACTAGGAGTATTCTAGTATTAGAAATCCTAGCTATAAGTAATAGAGTTAACAAAGTTTATATTATTATATCTATAATTATCTAGATTCTTAAAAGATTCAAACTACTAGATATTAGAATTATAGTCTATATAGATCTATACTTTTTATATAAATACCTTATTATATTTAAGAGAAAATGGAGAAAAAAATTATTATTAATATTATAGCTCTATAGAAGTTTTTTAAGAAAAGAGAAATTAATAAGGTTAGAAAGATTAATAGTAGAGATAACCTAGTAGATACTTTAATAAAAGAAAATCTAAACTAAGTACTTTCCAACCTAATATATAATAATATAATAATAACTAGAGTCTAAGGATAGGTAAAAGGCTAGTATCTATAGAAGAGGAGTAGGTAAGACAATACTATATTAGATACTACTACTTTTCTAGTATTATATAGTTGGTTTATATAGTAGTCTATAGGAGCTAGTTATTTGATTTCAGCCTAATACTAAGTCTTAGTATAGCTACTATAGTTATTTTACTCTATAAGGGAAATTTCTAGCTATAAATACTATATTATTATACTAGATATAGAAGATTAAATACCAAGCCTCCTTAGATATAAACTAATAGACTTTAGAGCCTATAATATAATAGGATAGAAATTATCAAAGAAACTAAGATAATAAACTACTACTTAGACTTATTATAAGTAACTTGTTAGCTATTAAAGAAGTATATAAGAATTATAAAGAAGTATAAGAATAGATTTGTATCAAAGATAATCTCTACCTATTCCTCTCCTACGAGGAACCTGCGACCTATATATATAGATTATATAATTTTTAATTACCTAACCTATTCCTAATCTTCTTCCTTAGAGGAATTATCCTGAACCTTATTATAATTGCCTCCTCCTCTAGGAGGGCGTCCTCGTACTCGAGGCGACTATGAACAGTATATAGATATACTAGTACGTACGTGCGTTGTCTAGACCCTAGGCTGTAAATCCTAGGGAAAACCAAAACTCTAAAATTTCCTAGGATTTTTTAAATCCTAGGATCTATCGTGACCCCGAAGTTAATACTGCGCGTTGCAATACAACAATATACGTACCGCGCACGCGCCTCTATAGAATCTTATAGAAGAATTTCTAGAATCAAAACAAAGTTGTCTGCTTTACTTTTCCTTCTTATAATAACAATATCAACTTCTCGCTAGCAAATTACCAGCTCCTTACCTATATTAACAACTTCCCTACTCTTACCCTACGACTCGACAATAGGTCCCAAGCGCGTCGCCGCTAAGCCGCCAACGACTCCCCTACCCTAACGTTCCTTTAGAGCCCTAGATATCCTTATATAGCGCTATTGCATGCGCTGTGCTTAGTACCTATATAAAGGTAGTAATACGCTATGCGTAAATTGTAATAAAAGTAATACCAAAAAGTACTCTTATTACTCTCACATTCGGAAGCCCTACGATAATATAAGTACTCGATAGTTCTACGCAATAGTTGCGCATGCTAATCGTATTTAGATTCCCGCTAAATATGTCCAGCCTATCAATAACATTCGCGCCGAATTCCTAGCCCTAGGAGACTAAGACGTCCCGGCGGAGCTTACCCTACGCCTCGCCGACGCTAATAAGTAAATACGAGCTGCCAAGTAGAAGGTAGAGAAGTTCGGTAGTACCTCGAAGCCGAAAAGTATACTCTACGTCGGTATTATAATACTTAAGGAAGTGAGCAGCCTTCGTACTTCTATAGAGTATATAGTTGACTCCTTCCGCTCCGTCGTACGTATCCTGCGAGTTACTTACGCAATATTGGTACTAACTATCTTATAGAATAACCAGCCTCCCCTTGCCCCCTTGGAGTCTGAGAGTGAGTCTAGTAATAAGGAAATAGTAGATAAGTAAGTAGAGTATAGGTTTAGACCGTATTTCACTTGCGCGGTAGGTATATTTGGTATACTTAGAGTATAGGTTTCTTACCTACTTGCTGGAATCTAGATAAAGGATAATAAATCCTTTAGGCCTCGTTGGTCCTAAGTATAATAAAATGTTACTTCTCGATTGCGAGTCTCTTATAATGTGATTATATTCTAATTATTATAACCTATACTATCGTTGAGCCTGCGTACTACTAGCGCTTACTACTAGGTTCCTATTCGTTACTCTATCTTCTTACTACCCCTTTTCCCAGGGTTTTTTGGAATCTTGAAATCCTAGAATTGTCTATCCTAGGTAAACTGTTGTTTCGCTTACGTATAGGATGTTTTTATAATACGCAGTACTTACTATTTACTAGTATTGCGCCGCAGCTTCTAAGGAAATTAGTATTAATATTCATTACAATCCTATTTAGTATAGGTGCAATAATATTAGTATACTTTCCTTATCTACTATATCTACGCTTCTTTGTCTCTTCGAATGCGCGAATTACTTCTCTAGTATTCTTAATATTTTGTTCTGGTTCCTAGGAATTATATTCTAGGCCCTAGTCTTTCTAGCGAATATAATACTATATAGCGCCTTGTCGTATACTCTTTATAAGTACCTCTCCCACCTCCTATTCCTCTTCTCCTTTAATAATTTCTGGAGGGGGAAGGATCTCTTGCTCGCCTATACGGCAGTAGTAAGGTTCTAGCAAGGAGACATAGAATATATTATATATCCTAGTACCACTTAGTATATAAATCCTGTATACTTGTAGGCCTATAGGTTCATCGATTCTGAAAGGTCCTATTATACGAGGAGACAGCTTCCTACTTACGCTTTTTAGGCGTAAGTTCTTTGTTAATACTAGTACCAAGTTATTCTTATTAAACTTCCTAGGCTGATATTTCTTGTTATAGTACTTAGCTTGATTATCGGATACTTTACGCAGGCGCTATTCTAGCTCCTTGCGTGCGATATAAATGTACTAAATTCTTTCTTTTACTTCTAGTACCTCCCCTTTAGAGATACTGTCCCTAGTATTAAACCTTATTTTAGGGTTATATCCAAGAATAATATAAAATAGAGATGCATCTAGATCGTTTCGATAGCTATTATTATACGCGAACTCTGCGATAGGCAGGCGCTTCGCCTACTCCGCCTAATACTCTAAGTAGAAAGCTCTTAGATATTCCTATATTATCTAATTCTACCGTTTAGTCTGCCTATTAGTTTGTAGGTAAAAGGCTGTACTTAGCCTGCGCTTTACCTTCGCGTAGTAGTAGTATTCTAACCAGAATTCTAATATGAATCTTAGATCTCTATCTGAAACTATTCCGTCTAGAAAGCTAAACCTCGTGAATATATAGTCGATTAGTAGGTCTATCGTCTATACTACGGTTATTATCTTCTTGACTAGAAAGTATAAAGCTATCTTTGAGAATCGATCTACAACTACGAGGATCGTATTATATACGATACTACCTCGTATGCTTGGAGGCACTCTACTTATAAAATCTAGAGCAATTTCTTTCTATGGAGCTTTTGTAGTTGGTAATACCTCTATCCTACTATATAGCAGATGCCTTTTCGCTTTTGTTTTCTAGTATACGGCGTATATACTCCGCGACGTCGCTATCTATACTCTGCTAATAGTATTTGCGCTTTAGTAATTAAGTTGTACGTGCAATTCTAAAATGCCTAGCGTATAGGTCGTTATAGTTGCGCCTTAATAGCTTATCCCGTACGGCTTGTATAGGAGGTACAAATAGCCGATTCTTGAATATAATTAAGCTATCCTTGATTTTCTAGTTCTTATTCATCTTCCTGTCGGTAATTCGACGGCGAAGCGACTTACTCTCAACGCCCCTACGCTAGCTTTCCGTCACCAAACTTCTTATAGTAGGAGTAAGTTCCTTATAAGTAGATTCTGCTAAGAGGGCTAGGATAATATCTATACGGATCGCTATCAATTCCTATACGTCTACCTATTTCATTACTAAGAGTCCTCCCTATAGTATTATATACTATAGCTCTATACTAGTTGCGCGTATCTGCGTCGTATTGTCTTTACTAGATAGAAGTATATTTATAATGTCTTTAGTTAGCTCAAGAGCCAACTTCTTGACTAGTATAGGTAGTATTTAGTTTGCAGCCCTTATACCATTATCGTAGTCTATACGTCTCGATAGCGTATCGGCGGGGTTTGTCTTCCTAGTATGATATATAATAATAAAGTTATAAGTAGCTAGTAGTATAGCCTACCTAGCTTGCCTACTATTCAACTACTTTACCTTAGCAAAGCCTATAAGGTTCTAATAATTAGTTAGGACCTCAACTAGGTTCTTACTCCTCTCGAGGTAGTGTCGCTAGTATTTGAACGCCGCCACGATAGCGAGGAGCTCTTAGTTATAAGTCTCGTAATTGCGTTCGGCGTCGACTAGCTTGCGAGACTAGTACGCTACGGGTTGCTACTACCCGTTGTTCTTATTCAACTAGGATAGGATTACTATAATAGTAAAGATAGATATATTAGTCTCAACCCTAATCCTCCTCCTAGGATCGAAATGTATTAGTATAGAAGCCGTCGTAAAGGCTGCGATAAGCTTGCGAAAAGCTTTATTAGTATCTACTAGCTATAGGAATAGCCTAGCCTTCTTTCCATTCTAGCTACCCTTTAATAGTACTATTAGGGGTAGCGCATACTTAGAGTATACTTCTATAAAGCGACGGTAAAAGTTGTAGAAGCCTAAAAATAATTAGAGCTCTATAAAGGTAGAAGGTACTAGCTACTTAGTAATTGCTTTCACCTTGCGAGGGTCTATCGAGACTCTATCGGTGCTTATAACGAACCCTAGGAACTCTACTTCTTGATAAAAGAATTTGTACTTCTTCAAGTTATAGTATAAGCCAAAAGATATTAGTCTCTCGATTACTTATCGTACGTACCTCGTATGTTCCTCGCGGGACTATAAATAGATTATAATATTATCAAGATAAACAATATAGGTGGTATTAACCAACTTACTAAGAGCCTTATTGATGTATACCTAGAAGGTAGCCGGTACGTTAGCTAATCCAAACGGTATTACCAAGTACTTAAAGTAACTATATCGCGTACGAAACGCCGTCTTCTACTCGTCGCCTCGACGGATACGGATACGGTAGTAGGTATTCTTGAGATCTAACTTGGTAAAGAACTAGTAACCCTAGAGCCTATCTAGGATCTCCGAGATCAAAGGAAGTAGATAACGGTTCTTAAGTATCATCGTATTCAGCCTACGGTAATCGACGTATAAGCGTAGGCTACTATCCTACTTGGGCACAAATAGGATAGGGGAACTAGTAGTACTAGTACTATCCCGGATCCAACTATTCGCCTTCGCTTCGATAATATATTAACGTAGGATCTCTAGTTCTTTGGCTAACAAAGGATAAATTGGGCTATAAGGTAGAGGAGCCGTAGTCTTAATCGGATACTCTACGCCTTCGTTGGGTAAGCTTATCGCACCCTCTTCGCTGAAGGCTGCCGCCAGATCTAAGATCTTAGGTAGAAGAACTACTATATAGCTTATTATAGGCTCCTTACTATTATCTTTATCCGGCAGCGTATATATAATAAATAGGTAAGGACTGTCCTTTACCTCTTCCTAAATATCCTCCTATACAAAGAGAGAGAGTATAGCTATAGCGGAGGACGTATCCTCCTCGTACTAGAATCGCTAGGTAAGATCCGCCGTATTGTATATAATTTTCTACTTATATAATACTAGTATACCTAGTAGTAGAGGTGGACCAATATAGTTAATAGTATACGCGACGTGTTCTCCCTACTTGCGCTATCTATACGAATCAACTACTTCCTAAGCGAATTGATATACGCTATAACAATAGCCAATATTTCTATTACCCTATTTGGGTCTAGATAGGAGCTCTACTAGTACGCTTTGTAGTCGTATCTCTAGCGTAAAGCTAGGGTCTATTACGGAAATGTCTATACTAGTATCTAATAAGGTAGACACCTCTAACCTATTCGCTATAGACGAGATCCAACCCTTAACCTTGAGGGTAGGTATTCTTACTACTAGCTCGAGCTGTTGCGTCGGCTGTCCTTCGCCTTCGCCTTATAGTTGTAGCGACTATCCTTCGTCGTCTACTTCCTAGATCCTCCCCTCTACGACTAGGGAGAGGACCCTCGTCCTTTTCCCTAACTATTACTAGCGTTGGAGTTACTATCTACTAGCGCTACGATAGTAGGACTAGACTCTAGATACTTAGTAGTATAATAGCTATGCTTATAGTATCTAAAGTACTTAATATAGCTCAAATCTTAAGCCTTACTTAAGTTATTCGTATTGCCTGCGTAACTCCTACGAGAGGATAATCCTCCCCGGCTACCCCTATATCTACCCCTAGGCCTGTCCTAGCCCTTGGGTTTCTTAGTATCTTTTATATACTCCTTAGTACTCTTCCGTTTCGTAGAGGAGGATTTTTCGATACGGGTAGCTAGCGAGACTATTACGTCCCGTGTGACTAGTATGTCCTAGTACTAAAGAATAGTATATCTAGTAGACTTATTTAGCTTAGTCTATAGGTAGGTACGTCGCTGCTCCTGCGTATACTCTTTGTCAAGCTAGGTTTCAAAGGAGACAAGATACTAATTAAATTCCTAGGCTAACTACCCTAGCCTCTACCCTACTTCCTCGTACAATTATGCTGTACCAAGCTATCGATTCGTAGGGTCCTCGATGAGATTGAGTAATATATCCTTGAATTACTTCTAAGTATAATCCTCTATAACTCCTATAGTAGCTAGATTCTACTATATAGTAGTAGGTGTTTAACGGAGAAACTAAGTAGACTATACAATTTTAGCTGTATCTCTTTTAAACTTGCGTGGCGCTAGGCGAAACGTATTCTCCGCGCTACGTGTCTACTTACGATATTCTCTAATACCCTTACTATAGTATTCTTTTAGCTTCTCGGGTTGAAGCTCCGCCGGGGGACGACCTTTATCATTACTATCTTTTCGGATACGACGTGACTACGTAGGCTTATCGAGTACTAGGATTTCGGGAAGTTCCTTATCTTCTAGCTTATTAGCTAGTACTATTAGGTTTCGGGTAAGTACCTTATTCTTATATTTAAGGCGTTGAAGTTCTTCTACCCTCTTAAGATACTCGTTCCTCTCTATAGTATCTCGTAGCCTCCTCGTAAGGGTTTTGGTATCGATTTACTCGGGTTCCTATTATAGGGCTAGGCCTGTCTACTCTATAAATAGATCTATATTAAGATCCCTTGCGTCCTGCGAGTCGGTATTAATATAGCTACCCGGTATTATCGTTTCTAATCTCGGACCTCTTAAAGAGAGAGATTATAATTGTAAGAATTATAAAGAAGTATAAGAATAGATTTGTATCAAAGATAATCTCTACCTATTCCTCTCCTACGAGGAACCTACGACCTATATATATAGGTTATATAATTTTCAATTACCTAACCTGTTCCCAATCTTCTTCCTTAGAGGAATTATCCTGAACCTTATTATAAAGTACCTTAGGATCTTCTAAGTAATAACTCTACTAACTATAAAGCTTCTATTCTTATACTCTAAAGAAGTATTAAGATCTTTAAGCTTATAATATTCCTCCTTAATATTAATATATATATAAGAATATTAGTAGATATAATAGAAAAGATATAGATAACTACTTACTAGCTAGTATATAACTAATATACTTTTTAAACCTACTAAGGATATATATAGTTATTATACCAAACCAAGCTAGAGAGATATTCTTATAGCTATACCTAGAAAAGAAAGAACTATTCCTTTAAGATTAGAGGACTATACTCCCTAGACTAAATACCTATAGTAAGAGATACTAGGAGCTAATAGATAATAAGAGTAAAATTCCTCTTATTATAGGTATAGAAATCTATAAGACTTAGAAGAGGAAGTAGAAAGTTTACTCTATAATAACTATAGCTCTTACTAGTATTATTAGGCCAACTATTCTAGCCTTTAAGGAGCTTAAAGATACTAATAGGCTTATTTTCCCAAAGCCCTATTTATTATTAAGACCTAGAAATTAAAGGTATTCTAAAGACAACCTATTAATAAACTAACTAGCCTTATATAGCTATAAGGGGGTAAGGTATAGGCTATCTATATTATTGAGGAAATAATAGTATAGAGACTTTTCAATTTTTATCTTTACTTCTTACTTATTAAAGGTTTGGTAATAAGCTATAGGACTTAGTTAATTATACTTTGATTAGACTCTATAGATATTAAGTAACTAGAATAGTTCTTAGCTTTAGATAAATATCTTAGAATAAGGGACTTAGACTTAGACTTAGATTACCTTATTATCTAGTAACTTATATAATAGACTAGTTAAGTAATATATAAAAGTTAATAATCTAATAAATCTTTAAGTCTTTTTTTAATCCCTTTCTTATCTATTATATTATATATTTATCCTAAAATCCTACTACCTTTACTATTATATAATAGCTAAGAGGCTAAAGTTAATAATAATCTAAAGCTATATTACTATATTTATTCTATCTACAAATAGAGGTTATACTAGGGTAGTTTCTTTGTAATTAAGACGTTTTCTAGTAGCTATTATAGTATAAGAATCTAGCTTATCTCTTTTCGACTATTTACTTTACTTATTAGGACTATATACTTGACTATTAGGCTCTATTATAAATACAACTATTTTAAACCTAAATTTAACTTATATAATTATAAACTATAGGAATATACAATTTGACTATTAAGACTTAAACTTATATACTAAATAACTAAATAGAATTTAACTAAGAACCAAGGTATTAACTATATATTATATTTAAGAAATAGATTAATTAGATTATTAAAGGCAAGTTGAATATAGTAATATAGTATCGTATTATTATTGATTTAGCTACTTAGCTAATATATAATAGTAATAGTAGTCGAATTTTTAATTACGTATATAATATAGTAGATAATAGAGAAATTAAAGAGAGACTCGAATTACTTATATAAAGGATTATATTATTTATTACTTATATAGGAAAGTTTATACTTAAATTATATTACTTATTCTCCTCTTAGTCTAAGTCTTTATCCTAATATATATATTTAAAGCTAAATCTAAGACTAGTTATATACTATTAATAAGGTCTAGTCTAAGTATAAAAAACTAAATTCTATAACTTATTACTAGACCTTTAATAAGTAAGAAGTAAGATTAAAAAAAGTCTTTATACTATTATCTCTTTAATATTTCTCTCTAGCTATCCAAGCTATCCCTTAATATATTAGTATAGAGTTATATATAGAAGGTATTTACGTATAGTAATCTATCTATATCTATCTATACTAGCCTTACTATAATAATATTATATATTATAATAATATATATATACCTACTATTAGGCTAGCCTCTATAACTAGGGCTTTAATACTATTAATTATAGAGAGAGAGATACTATATTTTACGCGGATATAATCTTAAGAATTATAGAGGTAAAACTAAGAATTTAGGTATAGAAATAGTACTTACCTAAATCTAACTAGTAGAAAATATTCAAAGCTAATAATTAATTTAATTCAAATTTAATTTAGATTTATTCAAATTTAATTCAAATTTAATTTAGATTTAATTCAAATTTAATTCAAATTTAATTTAGATTTAATTCAAATTTAATTCAAATTTAATTCAAATTTAATATATTGAAATATTTTATATAATATTATAACTTTATAGTTATATACTTTTAAGAGAGTCTAACTCTCTAAATTCTAGATAGATATAGAAATAAAATAAGTTAGATATAGAAATAAGAGAATTAGAGGTAGATTTAGTATCTATCTAGATATTAGAAATAGATTGTTTATCTACTAAAAAAAATACTAGTTTAGTATTCCTCTACGAGTCTATCCTCTTTAGTTCTCTAATTACGAAAGTATACAATCAAGGGTATCCCTTTTTTACAATTTTATTAATATATAATGCGGAATGGGCTATAGATTGCGATCGCTAAAGACGTAGACGTCGTTCGATCCAACGACGTCCGGTCTCCTATCCATACACCCCTGGTCAGCCCTCTGGCTCTTGTTTGAACACTACAACGCGGTGCTCGTCCCAGCCCAACTGCGTTCGGACTATCACATTCGCGCTTCGCTCGTCTGGTTATGATATCCTAACATGTTGATCGTGCTGAGATGAGACGGTAATCATGAAGTTATTCGTAGACTATTCCCAACGTTTCAAGCCTACAAACTCTTACCCGCTATGATCTCTCCACTGGCAATTTGGGAAACGTGTAACGAAGCAGGTCCACTCTGGCTATTACGTCTTTGGTACGCTAAAGGGGGGAGTGGGCAGGGGACCTGGAATCGTACCTAACAAACCTGAAGCAAGAGGAATGAAAAGGGAGGCGGAAAAAGGGAAAATTGGTATCGACGAAAACTACGTGTCTCTCCCATCCAAAGTCACGTCATTTGGCCAAAAGCACATGTAGAGAAACCCACCACGATGACTTCTCACCTCGTGAGAAAGGGCATATCTAACGCCCGAGCTGTTATAAAAGTCTTTAGTAGAGTGCCATTTTCTGCCTGTCCCAAGAGAAAAACCCGAACGCGCAATCGTGATTCGTCCTTACAAAATTATTAGTGCGTATCAATGCCTATAGTTTCGCCTTTCGCCCACTCTTCACACCCTTGACCTCTTCGTCGGTCAGTAAAAAGTCGGGATATTGGAAATCGCCCTTGCCAGGTTGCATGCCCATATGCCATGATCCTCCGTCGACTACGAGGATCTCACCATTTACGTAATTCCCAGCATCTGAAAAAAGGTACACGGTCGCGTCTGAGATCTCCTTTACATACCCCCATCTTCCAGATGGAATATGTTTCGCGTTCTCCCCATCCTGCGTCGAGCTCAACCTCTCCATGCCTTCAGTGCCAGCGATGGGGCCAGGCGAGATGACGTTTGATGTGACGCCCAAGGGGCCTTGTTCAATACATACAGCATGTGCCAACGCATCAACAGCCGCTTTCGCCGCAACGACGTGTGCTTGTAATGGGACGCCTGTATAATGCATCGTCGCTGACACGAATATGATTCTACCCCCCGTTCCGGATGTGGGCCGCGTCTTGCCATTGACTTTGTGTTTTTGCGCGGATTGGATGAGGTAGGGGAGGGTTGCTTTGACGGTGTTGTATGAGCCGATAACGTCGATGTCGATTACTGTTTTGAACGCATTCGGGGAGAGACCGCGAATTGGGGCGAGGAAATTGCCTGCTGCTCCAGCTCTATCGGACAGTCAGCTCCTATCTCCAAGTCGTAGTGAGGCCCTCGCTCCTGTAATGGGGGGTAATTGACTCACATACAAAAGTCTAAGCTCCCCAGCTCCTTGACACACCTGTCGGCAGCATCCTGTAGACTCTTCGGATCCCTCACATCCACTGCTCCTATTCCCAATACCTTTGCTCCAGGACGTGCAGTAGCGATGTCTAGAGCCATAGATTCGGTCTTCTGAACATTGCGACCAATGATGCATGCATTGCCGCCGAGGTGGACGAAGGCACGGACTTGGGCAGAGCAGATTGTGCCAGCGCCGCCAGTGCAGAAGAGGACTTTGTTGTCTATGGAGGAGGGCTATAATCAAATCGGAGCAGTCATGGCAACATCATGTACTTACCAAAGAGACCATCCTTCCACACATCACTTAGGTATTCGTACTTGTCTGTTGGGGCCATGTCAAGAGATGTTGAGGGGTTCTAAAGAAGGTTTCTTCCTATTGTAATGAATGGTGTCTATGCAAAGAATTGGGAAATAAGATGTATGGTGAACGGCGCGATGTTGTCGGCATGCTGAACCAGAGCGTCTCTATTAGCCGAGGTGCATCTTGTAGATATGGGGAACTGGAATGTACTCCGAACCATGTCTCATTTCCAGGACTTCGAGAGAGGAGCCGGCATTGGAAAACACAAGGACGAGGCTCAACTACATAGGGGACGCAATCAGTTCTATATACCCAGAACAGAAAACACTGCAATCATCTCTAGGTCTACTAGCGCCGCGAGTTGAGCCGCAACGAAGTTCAAAGTCCCCGCCAAGCTATCAGAACCTCCCCACCTCCTTCACCAGAACACAAACACCAATAACTACCATACGTCTAAAGATAGAGAGTGACAGACTTCAATCATGGTCCGAATCCGTCTCTGCCCAATCACTGCTGCAAAGTTCGTTGGAACTGTTTCCCTCGGATTGTTGACCGTATGTCCCTCCAGGCCACCCTAATGCCTCTCTCGCCCATCTTCCTTGATACTAATTTGATCGATCGAATAGGGCGTCTCATACACCCTCTCGACCTTGACCCTACCCTCCCTCCTCTTCCTTCCCACCGCCCCCAGCGCTGCCCAAACCCACGCCTACCTCAAATCGAAAGCAAAACGGACCCAACGCATACTCTCTGCCGTCGCAGTATCAACCCTCTGCACTGCTTTCGCCCTCTCATCACCGCGAAGAAGACATCCATACCTCCTCTGGACATCCCTCGTCTGCGCTGCTGGTTTTGTGCCCGGTGTGAACCGCTTGGTCAGGAATGGCGTGAGCCAAGAAGAGGACATGGAGATTAAGGGCATGGAAGAGTCGGGCATAATTATTGGGAGTAATGGAAGTAGTGAAGATGGCGAGGAGCAGGAGGCCGTTAACGGAGAAATCGTTAGAAGGGGCGTCGAACGAGGTCGTAAAGTCGAAGCTGTGCGGACGGGTATCTGGGGTTTCGCTTTTATGCTTGGAGTCGTTGGCATTTGGGGTGAGGGTGCTTAGAACGATACGATCTCACAGGGAAGATATAAGGCTAGTCGTATCATGGGACTGGTGTCTTGGAAATGGGCGAGTATGGTTGCGCTGGCAGAGAGCACCAGTCGGATGTGTCAATAGTGTTCTGGTGGACGAAGACTTTGATTGATATGCAATGGAATCATTACACTGGCGTTGGAGGGGTGATGGATATATGTTCTCAGTTGGTGCATGTGCAGACTCAGGTCTGACTGCTTTGTTTATTGGAGTACTAACTCGTATCTCAATTCCATTCTTCTCTTCTCATCCTTATAACAGCAAAGACAGGCTGTAGTAGTCCTTATACTTGACTTCCAGCTTTTCGGCGCATCATTGCCAACGAGGTGATGGCTATGAAACAGCGACGAGTTGGCCTAAGAGACACAAGCATCTCAACATAGGAGATAAGAAGGAATTGATGCCATGTATAAGGGTTAATCATCGAAGCTTTTCGCCAATATTCTAACAATATTTGGATTCTAAAGGTAGTTGAAAATGCATCAAAAAAGAAGTATAAGACCAAAGTAGGTTTCTATACCTATATAACGACCACGTCGATCCGAGCCGAGAAGAGATAGTTGACCAATATTGATTTGAGAAACGATTCCAGCCGTCTTTGAGTCCGCTATGCATCTCCCATCAAATTTTACAACCGCCCAAGTGTGTGGGATATCAAAGTTAGATATTAGTTGACTCAATCCTCCTCTTCTTCGTCCTTCTTCCCACCTTTCCCATCCTTTTTCTTCTCCCTGTCTTCTCTGAGAGCCTCTATAACCTTCTCACTGGTCTCATCTGCTTTTTCGTCCCACTCAACATCGTATTCGGCCGCAACCGCTTTGATCTCTTTTCGCAAAGTATTACCCTCTTCGATCAGATCTTCCCATTTTCGAACATCAAAGCCCTTCGCATCGTAGAGCTTTGACTGTCGGCGGGATATGGTGAGATTCATAGCGCTCCGGTAGGAGACTTGTCGATTATGAATCAGAAACCAACCGTAACCTCCAATGAGTGTCGAGAGGCCGACAAGATACTAGTAAGATCAGTGGCTGCGCAAGAGGCAGACATGAGGATGTGTCTTACCGTCACTGGCTCCATGACATCCCAGCCAAGATCCGTGCGAAATGTCAATTCATATACCAAGCCCCACCAAACAACCAGTCCCATACCACCAGCCATGGCCACTCTCTTTGCGGCCCGATGCGCGATCTCATCACACTCTTTCTTAATATCAGCCAGTGATGCAATCTCTTGGCTCTTTTTCCTAAGTCGCATCCTGAGATAGTATGTCCGATCGTTGAAACTGGGGACGCCAACCCTAATATCTCTCGGTGCACCCTCGATCTCAATCGAAAGTTCTTGTCCACGCGCAGCATCGCGAATGAAGTCGCCGATTTCTGTACTTGAAGACCAACGAACAAATCGTTTCCGGTCGTTTGCTGCCTCGTCTGAGTCTGCCTCATGGCCGAGACCACTATACGTTTCCACGCCGCCCTCGCCCGGTCCACCGCGTAGTGTAGATGCGTCTGAATCGGATGTTCGATTCAATTTCCCTGTTTCAGGCGCAACATCAGAGTCTTCTGCACTCTTCAGCTTGCCTGTCCTCGCGCTTTTGCCCTCGAACATGGTCATGTCCGCGTCATGGCTTAAATCTTTGGATTCCCTGTCATGTTCGCCATCTTTATTCATTTCTTCCTCTTTGGGATTTTTCTTGGGGTCTGCCTCAATGCTGTCCTGTTGTGAATCTTGAGCACGAAAGTATACATTTGGTATCCTCTCCTTGCCGTGTTTGTCAACTATCGTGGGAAGCTCCGATTGTATCAGTCGTTCAAGGTAGGAGAGGGGCTGTTGTGGATGGACCAGGAGAGCCAACGGCTGCACATCTTTGCGATCCTGATTGTGATCACGGGTGGTAAGAGGGACAATAAGTTTAAGCATTCGAGATGGAGTCGTAAGGAGTTTGCCTAGAATGTAGTTAGACTTGGAATTGACACGAAAGACCAATCGGCTCCCACCCTTTGTCATTGCCCCAGCTGAACGTTGAGTTGCAACAGGCGGTCGATCTGAGCCCTCTCGCATCCATGGTGTCCGTATCTGCTTGCTGGTGTCTTCTGCCACTCTTTTGTCGTAATGCGAGATCTCTTCTTTGGAAACATCTTGATGTAGGTCGCCGGCGGGTTTGGAGTATGTCGCGTCGGAGGTGTTGTCAATCTTTCGCCTAGGAGTAACGATGAACAGCCTTGTGCTAGATTTAGGAGCAAAGAGACGTGATCGTCTGAAGGAAACTCGTGTGACTGTCCTGGGGGCAGCTATACGGGTCCCAATCAGGAGCCGGAAGGACATAGTTGTGAAGGGAGGAGGGATTGGAGGGAAGTGGTCGGGGAACGAAGCATACTACATAGTAGAGTGGGTGAGGCAGGTATGGGAGAGTGTAGGGGTAGCAAAGACGCCCACGGAAATGCCAGTGGAAGAATGGACGCCATTGCGCTGCAGTTGGTGAGAGAAGTCCAGCTTTACGGGGCGTCTCATAACAGCAAAAACGTCATTCTTGAACCCCACGCCGCCTTGTGTCCTGAGGCTGCAGCTGCCCCGAGGTATAGCACTAACCTCAGCCTGGACCTCTCCTGTTTGCTTTTCCTCCCATCACAACTTCCTTCTCTCCGCAGTTGCATGCCTATAATCAGCCAGGACGACCTGGAGTTCACCGGGGAAACCTTCCACCCTCAGGCTCCCCATCTTCCCTGTGTCTTTGTCCTTCCTTCAGACACCATATACGGCCGAACGAGATGCTTCGAGACAACTTCCTCTCTCATGCAAATCACAGCCTCGATAGGACTGGGTACCAAGGGATTAGACAACATACATAAGCCTCGGGCAGTCCAAGGCTTCCGCCTATCACCGGTTGCAGGCTGTGTTCCACCATGATCCAGCCAACAACGTCAAGAGTATTCGACGACGCGAGGCCTCCCTGCACCCATCAGTGAGCCTCCCCGTCTTTTCTCCTTTTAAGGACAAGGGCGACTGAGTGGTCTGTTTTAGACCTTGCAACTGTAAAGGCATTGTCCCTCCGTGTGCATGGTGGATATCGATGGCAACAATAAAGCCACCCCCCCTCTGCTGTCCTTTGTCGCAAACATCGTCCTGTCGCGAACACGTCTTTTCCCAGCCATCAGCCTTGCCTCCATGTGGTCCATTGAGCATGCTTTTTATTTTTTCGCCGGCCTTCTACCCCAATTTATGATCACATCTCAAACAATTCCCATGCTTACCAGGAAAATACGGGGTCGCTCTTTCATTCTTCTTTCAATTTCGCTGTTCATATCGACCTCCACATACTTGAGCTCGCACGGTTTACGTGTCGGTCTCCCACATCGTTACCTTTGGACGAGAGGACCCCCCACTCCCACATATCGTCCTCGTAGCGACCCAAAACCTCCAATTGCCGATAATTTTCCCCTCGCTTCTCTCGCGCAAAGTCCCTCTGATCTCCCTCCAACACCGTCATACAATCTCTCGCCGAACCCTCACGTAACAGAAAAAACACCCCTCTTCATAGGGTTCACACGAAATTGGCTTTTACTCCAGCAAACAGTTGTCTCCTACATCACCGCAGGATGGCCAGCAGAAGACATCTACATAATTGAAAATACAGGCACAATGTCCTCCAACAAGCACGACCGCTTAAACCTCCAGAACCCCTTCTACCTGAACTACACACGCCTCACAAAGATTTACTGCGTAAACGTGATCTCTACTCCGACCTATCTAACATTCGCCCAACTCCAAAACTTTTACCTCCACCAGGCCATAGACAATGACTGGGATTATTACTTCTGGGGTCACATGGACGTTGTCGCCGTGAGCGAAGAAGACTACCGAGACCCAGAAACGGGCAAATACATGAGTATTTACAAGAGAACGGTCCAAGACTTGCGCAAAACCCTTTCACCTTCCTATTCCCTGGATGAACACGGCAATCCCAAACCTTGGGCTACAAAGTTCTACGCTTACGATCGTCTCGCCCTCATCAATCGACACGCGTATGAGAACATCGGAGGCTGGGACTTTCAGATTCCATATTACGGTTCTGACTGCGATATGTTTGAGCGTCTAGCGATGAATGGATATTGGCAAGAAGATGCAAAGACAGGCCTAATTTACGATATCGGCACACCACTCGAGGATCTGCTGGTTTTGTATCGGAGGGAGGCACCGAGTCCAAACCTCATGCTGAAGGAGCAAGGATCTGCCGCTACACGGTCCGATGATACCTTCTCCAATCCAGCTGCTTGGGGCGTTGAGGACGAAATGGCTTCTCCTGCCTACAAAGACCTTCTCACTCATCTACATACCTTGCAAACGCGCAAAAACAATGACGTTCGAGGAAGGAATTATTGGCAAGCAGAACAAACCGGTGGCCAAGGCGAGCCTTTCTACCGCGATGCAGAGGGATTCAACAAAGCCATCAAAATGGGTATCGAATTCGGCAGGAACGTGATGAGTGAGAAGTGGGGACATCGAGGATGTGATCTAAGAGCCAATGGACTAAAAGAAGGCGATGAATGGAGAGTCGAGAGGGATAGATTCTGGGATGATTGAATGCTACCTGGACTGTAATTTGAGCAGTGAAGGAAGAGGAACAGAGGAGGACCAAAGGTGAAGGATGGTCCATGGAAGATATGTGATTGCGCCGATAATACCCCTGATTTATGAGTATGACTTTTTCGTTCTTCCTTTCTGATACTCCTATCGTTTTCCACGGCTGTCTTTAGATGCGCTTTCAGTTCCCGTCAAATATCGATCGCCGCAGATTAAAGCTTTCCAAAACCGGTTTCTGCCACCTGTCACGCTCATTTCGAAATTCACCCAATGAGGACATCCTTCCCCTTGACATCCCAAGAATTTGGGACGTAGCTCAACGGGCGGAACGGAACCCCTCCTCGATCCGCACCTCATTGCTTCCACGGAGTTGGACGCGCACTACCTCGTATTGAAAGTCCGACTAGCCTTTCGACTGATTCTCTCGCACTTTGAATCTAGATACTTTTCCGTCGTTGTTCGTGAATTCTACAAATCCACCACAACAATGCCGAGTCGACTCCAAGACAAAATCGCAATAGTAACGGGATCATCTTCGGGTCTCGGCCGCGCCATCGCTTTGCTGTACGCAAGAGAAGGCGCCTCCGTCCTCTGCGCAGATCTACGATCAGAGGCTCGAATGATTCTTGGAGATGAAGGGGAAGTGAATACACACGATTTGATCGTTGCTGAAGGCGGAAAGGCAATGTTTGTCGGGTGTGATGTCGGTAAGGCAGAGGATTGGGAGGAGGTTGTGCGGAAGTGTGTCGTTGTTTGGGGGAGGGTTGATATGTAAGTCTTTCCCAAGTAGTGTTCAGGCCTGTCGACAAGCGCCCATTAAGCCCTGCGCCATCCTCTCTTATCGCAAGAAAGCGGGCTGTCAAGTGCAGGCTGACTTTCCCTCAGCCTCGTCAATAATGCAGGGATAGCCATTGAAGCGACTAATCCAGCACCCATCCATCTCACCCCCGAGGAAACATGGGATAGAACTATGGTCGTCAACGCAAAGTCCGTGTTCCTAGGTTGCAAATCAGTAATCACCCAAATGTTAGCCCAGGATTCACATGAGAGTGGTGATGGAGGATGGATCATCAACATAAGTAGCATCTATGGGTTAGTCGGTGGTGGAGATAATCGTGAGCTCTCTCTCTCCTCTCTCCTCTCGTACCTGACAAATGTTCTTCATGAGTGAATGGCCAGCCGCTGACACTGCGTTCTAGCATCTTACTGTGCATCCAAAGGCGCTGTAGCAAACCTAACCCGCAACATTGCCCTCGATTACTCGGAACATTCAATCCACTGCAATGCCATTTGCCCCGGTCGTAAGTTCAAACACCCAGATACCTACCCAACCATCCAAGTTCACCCCTTCGATTTCTTTCTCCACCCCATCTAACATACCACACCCTAGACGTCTCCACAGCAATATTCGCCGAAACAACAAAGAATATGATGACACCGTCCGAAATGAAGAAGTTGTATCCATTCAAGGGTCCCGGTGTACCGAGCGACATTGCAAAAATGGCTGTTGTATTGGCGAGTGAGGATGCGAATTGGATGACGGGGGCTTGTGTTGCTGTGGATGGGGGATATACTGCGCGATGATCCGGCTAGCAGCACTCACTGCACATGGTTTTGTTGTCGTAGCAATGGCTGGTGCCTGGTTTCTTGGGTGGGCCTGAGGTTCTGTGATGCTGCGTTACTGGGAAGGAGTGTTCAGTTCGACTGGTGTATGATGGTGCGTTTCCTCTTGAGAGTCAAGTGGTCCCAACAATTTGTAGGTAGCCTGAACAAACTGTACTGTACAAACAATCTGTCAGATCATCCCCCATGAGATCGATGCAAGCGTTCTACGCCCTGTAAATGCTTGTCGTCGTATTTTGCAACACGTGTTTCACTGCAAGACAGATGACATTGGGGTTAAATTGAATGCATAGAAATAGTCCACTTTCCGCTCCAGTCAAACTACTGAGACAACCACACCACTTTATCAACAAACCCCTTATAGGTGGATATAATACCCTCAAAAGAATATCTCCATCAGCATCAATCAATTGACATCGTCAACATGTCCGCATTGCAACATAACATCAGAACATCCGAAACTCGTTAACGAGTAAGCCCGTAATATCAAAAACATGAGCGCCATCAGAATCCGTTATCGTCCCACAGAACATACAACATCTCGTCGCTTTCGAGAGAGTTCGTTCAAAACATTTCCCATTTCCCGTTTCCCATGACATATGAAAGCTAGATTCCGCAAACATAGGGTGCAAGACAAGCGAACCGAACAGGCCGAATAATGAAACGAACAAAAGACTTTTCGAGGAACGTTTTTGGGTATCCCGCAGGCGTACAAGAAGCGTTGCCAAAGGTCGAATCTTGGTCTAGGCGTGGTATAGGGCCGCCGCAAAGATCAGATAAGAAGAAGAAGAAGAGGAAGAAGGAGAATAACAACAAGTCCGGTGCCGGCTCATTAATTCGAAAGGTATAAACGAATTGGTCGAAAGACGGTTGGGTGAGCCGGCCGATATGGCGGAACCCGAATGTGCTGTTCTCTCAAAGCAAATCGTTAGAGCGCTGGCCGTCGAGGGGGACATTGTTGCTCGTAATCGGGTCGTGGGTCTCGTGATAAATGCTGATTTGACAAATGGAATAATGCAGTTTCGCTTCGGAAGATGATGTGCAAATTAAAAAAAAGCCCGGTATGGTCTGCGATTCCTAGTTGGAGCGGATGACGAGTTTGGCAAGGAATTTGTTGGATAACGAATCGAAGTCTTCGCGGTCGAATTTGGCTTCATTACGGGCCCGCAAATAAGATTCTATGGGACTCGTTAGGATGTGGAAGTATAAAGGGAGATTGAGTAGACTTACCATGCTTCTCGACATGCGCGCGCACCTCGGTCATGGTGTCGCAGACAGCCTGGTTGTTGGCTAGAACATGGGAGTGCTTGCGGGTGTCCCATTCAAGGAAGCTTGGCAATTTGGTGGAAATGGCACCGAATAGGCCAACAATGACACCAAGAGGAACACCTTCCATCTCGTCACAGAACTTCGAAACAGCACCTTTGTCGGGTACACGGTAGTTCTGGTCGAACTGCATCATCTCCCAGACGGTGAGAATGAGAGTGGCCAACATGAAGATGGTTGGCCAGTTCTTGAGCTTGTCACCGCTGTAGACGGATGAGTAGAGAGAAGAGAGCTCCTCGAGAACGTCCTTCATTAGTTCGCGCCACATATCGGCCATGGCCTTTTTGATTTGGAAGTTAATCATGACAGGTGCGGGGATCTTTCCGTACCATCTGCTACCCTCGTCGTCGATGCGTTCAAGCTCGGCATCCGCTTCACATGCTGGCTCAACCATGGTAATATGGAGAGTCAAAGCGTACGCAATGACAAGTTTCAGACCCTTCTTAACAGCGAGGTTTTGAGTTCGCACGTAGTAGCGATAGACAGTCTTGAGCAAGTCCATCAAAAATGGAGTGTTCTCAAAGTACTCGTCCACGAACTTCTCGAAGGTAAAGATGTGGTTCTCGATGTAGTGAGAGATGAGATGGTGAGAGATGCCCTCAAGTCCAGCGGAAAGCCTGGCGGTTTGAACCTCGAATTCGCGTGGAGCCTCGTGGATGGATTCGACCCAGTCGATACCAAACGGCTTCTCGTCAATGACGAAAACTTCACGGACCGCCACTGGCATAACATAGCCGTAGCCGTGGGTGATATACAACTCACGATTGTAATTGGCGAAGCCTGTGATGTTGGTGATGGAGAAGGCACACGTGACGTGGCGGTCATAATCCGCGTTCCAGTCCTTGAGGAAATATGCAATATCCTGAATGGCCATTCGGGTACATGGTACCTGCCAAAGACGGGCATGCGATGGCTGACATCCGCCACAAGGATCACCCTTATCGCACACCTTCTTCAAGAATTTACAACGCAGACAGGCACGAAGTTTGCGAATCTCATGGGCTTGTTGGCGTTGATCAGGTCTTAATGGCCCCTTTCTGCGGCCGACCTTCTTTTCTGGCTTATCTTTACCGTTCTTGGTTGGTGCTGCCTTCTTCACGATGACCTTTGTTGTTATGCCCGCCGGGGTGATGGGGCTGTTTCGTCTTTTAGTCTTGGGGGATCCAGCAGTGGATGAAACGGGAGACGTGCTTGACGAGGTGGGACTCGAAAGAACAGCTACCTGTGATGGGATTGCAACAGGGCTAACGGCGACCGATCCTGGATAGGCCAAAAACTCTTCATGAGGTGACGGCAAGGGTAGGCCGTGGGGTGAAGAGTGGTGGCTATTGCAATTCGAGTGATCATGACGCAATTCAGGCTCTGGTGAGATTGGAAACATGCCCCAGCTTTCGTGGGAGTGGGCTGAGAGTGGCGCTCCATCGGACGAATCTGTCGAGTTGGAGTCGGTACGTATGTGTAGATTGAGGCTCTGCGGGCTGACAGTGCCGATGTTAGAATTGTCAGAGTACGCGCCATATGAATTTCGATTGTTGTTGTTATGGGACTGGTCAACAAGAACCCAGCTGTTGTTGCTGTGCTCACTTCCAATGGATAGCGATCTTGACAACAGTTCGCTGTACGGTGAATGGCTAGCAACGCTGGCAGCGTTGTATTCAGCAGTAGTCATGGCCGGGATCTGATATGGCATGTTCAACAGATCATTGAACTGGTGGAATTGGAAGTTATTTGTGTTGTCCATTGGTTGAAAGTTGGGCATATACGATGACTCGATGCTGTTGTGGAGAGGCTCTTGGGTGGTGGGCATGAGATCTTCGATGGGAGATTGTTGCAAGCCCATCCCGTAGTTGAACATGGAGTTCATATGAGCCGCGTCCTGAACGTTGTAGGCTTGGTGATCGGCCATGAGTCCGAATTGTAGGTCAGTCGCAGTCATCATTGACGACGGGTTGAAGGCCTGACTGTAGGCGTCGAAGCCGGCAGTCTGCAGAGGCGATATGGTGTTGACATTTGAGGTTCGGATGCCCAAGTTCAGACTCGAAGTGGTGGCACGCCTCGAGGCCGAGTCGTCGTCAGCGGAAGACACATTGAGGTTGGTGTTGCGGGCCATGGTGGTGTAGTCCAAGAGTGGCCAGGTCGCGCTTGAGGAATAGAATTGGTTCTCGGGATGGTTTGGGTCGTAGTTTGGAGGGTCCTGGGCGTTGAAGTGAAGGTGATGCATCTTTTCTGGATTGGCGCTGAGCCGAGTAGGTGGTGGTAGAGGGCGAGGAGCGGACAGAGTCAGCAGGTGGTGTGTGCTTGTGGAAGAGTCGTCGGCGCGCAGGCAGCGTATATCACGCACACCGTAAGTCTCTGCGCTGGAGGAGTAGAGTCTTGATCAGACTAAAGCTGGCCACGAGGATGCATGTTGGAGGAGGCGGTGGTGGTCGTGGTGGTGAACGTGGTCGGGTGGTGGAAGGTGAGGAGAGAGTCTGACTTGGGTGCAAAAGTCGGTGAAGCAGACTCCACCAGGCCACAGAAAGCCAAGCCGCCCCCAGCCACCAAGTCAAGGGCACCCAGCCTATTCAACTCTGCTACCAGGTAGCGAGCACCTCATGCATCCAATGGGGTTATTTACGTACATTAGTCCATGCTCCTAGTGCTATTGGTATCCCCATATTCTGCAAAAGAAGGGCTGACAAGTGTGTGTTAATACCCGTATCGTGTGCAATAATATCCGTATCGCCTGCAATGATAGAACTACCCGTATCGTCTGCAATAACAATACCCGTATCGTCTGCAAATAATACCCGTATCGGATTGCTTGTTTGTTATTACTACTACATGGAAGCTCCAGTCGTTGGAATAATACGGACAGGCCAAACTCTGGCGGTGCTCTCTCTCTGCGCCGGAGCCGCCATGACACGAGCACTGACTCCTCACTACTCTCGGAGGTGGGCGGGGGCTCCTCACTACTACTCTCGGGGGTCAAGGTTGAAGGTTGTTTACTTCAGCCTAGGAGTAGTGAACAAACATTAACCGGTTCATGAACCTCGCTATGATTGTGTACCGTGTGCAGTAGTATTCAGTACCGTCTGCAGTAGTATTCAGTAGTGGGACCAGCGACTGGTGGCGCCATTGAGCGTTTTGCCAGCGCATACTTTCCGGCTTCGACCCGCCCATCCGCGTTACAGTGCACGATGGTACGGAGGCACTGCAGCAATTTCTGATTGAGGTACGGCTGCAGGGATTTGTATGTGCCGATAGGACTAGTATGCAGATTGCCATGCAGACTCACATTTACCCACTTGGCTCCATCCCGAAGCCGAGTCCGGCCATCTCAACGGCCGGCGATCGTACACGTGATTAGTACTTACTCAGTACCTTCACTGCAGTACTAGTTCTAGTACTGTGGTACGTGCTAGGCACCTGCACCTGCACCCCAGGTCAAACCTCGGAACTCTCGCCCTTGATCCCGGCTTGTATGTTTCCCTACCCACCTTTAGCCGCTATAACCACTCTATATAATTGTATCTCTACCTGGGTATAATATATAGCCGCGGGACTAGGTCATTTTAAACCGTATATATTCTTTAAAAATTAAATACTATATCTATACTATATATATAAAATACCTCCCTACTAAACATCTGTACTCCTTATTCTACTATCTTATATATTAGCCGTTATTTATACCGTTCCCTACTACTCTATATCGATATAGTAAGATATTAATTCTATACCCCTATTATTCCTCTAGGTCGTAAATATTAAACTACGTTTATAGATAGGACGGCCCTTTTCTAGTACTAAACTTAGAATATATAACCCCTACTACCGGAACAACACCGTATATATACAGTTATATAATAGTATAAATTTAGTTATTCTCTTACTACCTCGTATATATAATCCGCGTGTTGGTTCTACTCTATAGGAATAGGGTAGATTGTAGTATACTACTATAGGTATAGTACTAGCTTAGCTAGTAGTAATAAAAAGTATAGACTAGTAAAAGATAATAATATAAGGAGACTAGGACAAGAGCCTATAGAATAATAAACTACTAGTAGTTTACTTAGTTCTAG
>QWZN01000235.1:0-33067 GCA_003693225.1 Venturia aucupariae | reverse complement strand
TAGGAATAATCTAGGAATAATCTAGGAATAATCTAGGAATAATCTAGGAATAATCTAGGAATAATCTAGGAATAATCTAGGAATAAACTAGAAGTACTAGAAATACTAAGAATAATCTAGAACTAACCTAGGAGTTATAGGAATAAGCTAGAAGTTCTAGAAGTAGTAAGTTTACTATATATATTAGGTTTACTATATATATAGAGGGATACTAAATCTACCTCTAATATCTTTATATCTACCTCTAATCTATTTTATTTCTACCCCTACCTAGAATCTAAGAGAGTTCTCTATTCTATAGGCTTCTAAGTTACTTTATAATTTATAATATTAGAGTATTAGTTAAAAATAACTCTATTTTCTAGCTATTAGTAGACTCTACTATAATATAGACAATTAGACTATTTATATTATATACGACTATATTATATAATATACTTATATAGCTATTTAAATTAATTTATATATAAAAGTTAATTACTATATAGTTTTGATTTGTATATAGTATAACTACTATAATATTATTAATTATAAAGCGACCTAAGATTCTATAGAATAGAAGACCCCTATTAGATTCTAGATAGGGGTAGAAATAAAATAGGTTAGAAGTAATTTAAAGATATTAGAGGTAGATTTAATATCTATCTATTATATATATATATATATTTTATATCTCTAGATAGGCCGTAGAAAGGCCGACTAGATTCTATAGGTTTATATATATAGTACTTATAATAACTAAGTAATCTAAGCTCTAAAAAAATTCTTAGACTTAGAAAAAAAAGGGTTGAAAATAATATTATATTATATATTTTTCTAGATTAGAAAAACAAGAGGAATTCAAAAGTATACTTTTTAAGACTATAGCTATTATATTTATAAAGTTATTAAGAATAGAAGATAAAAAGAAAAGATTTATAGAAATATATAATCTTTCTATACTTCTCTATAGCTACGCGTTAGACTAGGAATTTTAATATTTTAATCAATAATAGATACTATATCTAAGAGCTATAGTTTAGCTTATTATAAAATTCCAATTCTTAGAAAATTTATTATAGCTAGTTTACTATAGAAAAGTAGGTATTTTTAAGCATTCCTAAGGAAGTACCTAATATAATTACTAGATACTCTAATATACTATAGTATAGATATATACTAGTCTAAAAAAATTAGAAGGTCTATAAATATTATACGTAGAGGGATATATCAGAAAACATTGGTTTTTAAGTATAAAAGCTTTAACCTCGCTTATTTTTTATCCTAGCTAACTATATAACGACTATATATATATATATATATAATTTATTTACCCTAAGATACAAAGCCCTATATTCTCTTACGGAGTTATTTCTAAGTAAATATTCTAGTATTATACTAGGACCTAATAGATTTATTCTAAGACTTTAGTAATATTTGTCTTAGCTTTTTCTCTAGGCCTTTATTCTTTTTACTAGGCCTAGGCTTTTTTTCTTAGAGCCTAGGCCCCTATTTCCTAGGGTCTAGACTATTAGATCTAGATAGTCTAGAGTACTACGTAGAAAGAGAAACTATAATTATCTAGATTAGCTAGAAGTCCTATAGAACTAGTAGTTCTAATAGTTTTGATATAGTTCTTATAGTTTTAGCTAGACTATCTAGCCTAAGCCTAATAACCTTTTCCCAACAAAGTACTATCTTAACTAGTAGTAAAGAGAGTTAAAAAGAGTTATAGACTAGTACAAAATAATAATAATATAGATTACTTAATTTATACGTCTCTTGTTAATAGGGCCTAGCAAGTCTATAAACTAGTTAAAAACCCAAAAAACTCCTATAAATTATCAATATAGTATTATAGTTCTAAGTATTATAGTTAGAATAAAAGATAAAGCTTTTTTTTATTTACTCAATTAGACTATTAGTAGAGTTAATAAGTTCGTTATTTTATACTTTAGAAATCTAATAATAGTAAGTATTCTAAAAAATTAAATATACTAAAGTCCTCTTTTCTATTTGTAGCTTTCTTATAATTAGGTTTAGGATATTTGCTCTAAGAAAAATATTTTAGAAATAAGGTAAGATACTTATAAGTTATATAACTTATATATATATATAGGTTGTAGGTTCCTTATAAGATAGAAATCTTAGAGATTATCTTTAATACTAATCTATTCTTATACTTCTTTAAAATTCTTATAATTATAATCTCTCTCTCTAAGAGGTCTACGATTAGAGATAATAATACTAGGTAGCTATATTAATACCAACTCGTAGGTTATAGGGGATCTTAATATAGATCTATCTATAGAGTAGATAGGTCTAGCTCTATAAAGAGAGAGATCTAAGCAAATCGATACTAATACCCTTGCGAGAAGGCTACAAGAAGCTATAGAAAGAAACAAGTATCTTAAAAGAGTAGAAGAACTCTAATACTTTAAATATAAGAATAAGGTAATTACCTCAAAACCTTAAAGCCCTAGCTAATAACCTAGAAGATAAGGAACTTCTTGAAACTCTAGTATGAATTAATAAAGCTACGTAGGCATATTAAATCCAAAAAGAAAGTAATAATAAAGGTCCTCTACTAGTAGAGCTTTAACTAGAGAAGTTGAAAGAATACTATAGTAAGAGTATCTAAGTATATTATAAGTAGATATATAGCGCGGAGAATACGTTTTGCCTAGCGCTATATAAGTTTAAAAAAGATATAGCTAAGATTATATAGGCTACTCAATTTCTACGCTAGATACCTACTACTATATAGTATAATCTAGTAGCTATAGGAGATATAGAAGACTATATATAGAAGTAGTTTAAGAATATATTACTTAACTTTATTAAGGACCCTATAAATTGATAGCTAGGTATAGCGTAACTATATAAGGAAGTAAGGTAAAGGCTAGGGTAGTTAGCCTAAGAATTTAATTACTATCTTGTCTCCTTAGAAACCTAGCTTAATAAAGAGTATACGTAGAAGTAGTAACGTACGTACTTATAGACTAAGCTAAATAAGTCTATTAGATATACCTTTCTATAGTACTAGAATATTCTAGATATATATAACGTACTAGTCTTACTAGCTACGCGTATTAACAAATCCTCCTCCTATAAAAGAAAGAGTATAGAAGAATATATAAAAGATACTAAGAAGCCTAAAGGCTAGGATAGACCTAGAGGTAGATCTAGATATAGAGGTAGCCGGGGAGCATTATTCTCTTGTAAGGGATACGTAGGTAATACAAATAACTTAAATAAAGATACTTAAGATCTTAGCTATATATAATACTTTAGATATAATAAGTATAGCTATTATACTACTAAGTATCTAGAGTCTAGTTGTACCATTATAGCGTTAGTAGATCGTAACTCTAACGCTAGTAATATTTAGAAAAAAGAACAAGAGTCCTCTCTATAGTTATAGAGGAGAGGATCTAGGAAGTAGATAACGAAGAATAGTTACTATAACTACGAAGCGAAGGCAAAGGATAGCTAATATAATAGCTTAAGCTAGTAGTAAAGCTATCTACTCTTAAAGTTAAGGCTTAGATCTTCTCTATATTGAATAATTTAGAAGTATCTACCTTATTAGATACTAGTATGAATACATCCGTAATAGACCCTAACTTTATACTAGAGATACAATTATATAGCGTACTAATTAAGCTCCTATCTAGACCTAAGTAGAGAAATAGAAATATTAGCTATTATTATAATATATATTGATTTGCCTAGAAGGCTATCAATTTGTATAGATAACGTAAGTAGGAAGAGTACGTAGTATATATAATCAACTATATTAGTCTAACTCTACTACTAGGAATACTATCGAGGGGATAAGAGTATAAGGACTTTTTATATTTTATCTATACCTTTTAATTATTAAGGGTCTGGCGATAGGAAGTAGGACTTAGTTAATAGAACTTAGGTTAGACTTAGTAGGTATAACGTAACTAGAAAAGGTTATAGTACTAAATATATTCTAGAGCGACAGACTTAGACTTAAATAATAATAAGTTATCTACTATGTCTACTACGTACTCAAATACTGAAGTATATTTTACTATTAGGAGGTTTATTAGAAGGTATAATAAACTTCTTAGTCTCTCCTTAAACTCTATCCAATCTATTACATTATATACTCATCTTAAGATCCTACTACCTTTACTATTATATAGTACCTAAGCGGCTAAATTTAATATTAATCTAAAGCGATATTACTACATTTATTCTACCTATATTTAGAGGTTGTACTAGAGTAATTTCTCTACTATTAAGACGTTTCCTAGTAGTTAACTTAGTATAGGTATCTAGCTTACTTTTAGATTATTAACGCTTACTTATTAGGACTACAGACTCGACTATTAAACTTTGTCTTAACTATAAGTATATAGAAGTATACAACTTGACTAATATAGGAATATATAACTTAACTACTAAAACTTGAACTACTATACTATATAACTAAACAAGACTTAACTAAGAGTCGAGGTACTAACTATCTATTAGTCTAAATAAATAAAAGATTGATTAAACTACTTAAATGGATAATATTTTATAATAATTACTAGGCTACTCCCTATCTAAGTCTATTTCTAGGCTCGACCTAGTAATAGATCTTAATAAAAATTACAAAAGTGGAAGAAAATTTAGAAGATACTTTTACAAGGGAGCATAGGTTATAAAGAACCAATATTAGAATATTATTTATACTATTTTCTATTCTTACTTACTCAAATTGTTACTAGACTTCTTTTTGTAATCTTACTATTTTTACAATCTATACAATCTTTTATGGAACTAACTAATTAAAGAACAAAGTAATAGAATATTTTCTACTCTATCTATAACTAAGGATAAGCTATCCTTATCTCTCGTCCCTTCTAATCCTAACCCTACCAAGTCTATAGATTCTACTACTACTTCTACGTCTAACTATATTACTTCTAAAGACTTTAAGACCCTTATTAAGACTAAAAGAAACTAGCCTATATATTATACGATTAGACTCTTTAGTCTTAAGAATTATACGCTAATACTAGATAAATGGTTTAATAGTAAAAATATTATAGACTTTCTTATTTGCCTCAAAGACAATTTCAAGTTATATAGAGTTAATAATAAAATATAGCGCATTTATTCTTCAACCTATAACGTTTAGTCTTAATATTTATATCATATCAAAGTTCTTGAAGATTGTTAGATTAGGGACTATTATACTCTTTGTAAGATATTTTATAAGGAATACTTTACTACTAACAAATACTAATAAAAGTAAACCGCGGCCTACTTGAAAAAACTTACTATCTAGAGTTTAATTAGAAACCTATATACTCTAGGCTTTATATAGAATTTTAAGACTTACTACTCTGCTATTATTAAGTTTAGTAAGTTAACTAATCTGTATATAGGCAAAATCTTTCTTAGTAGCCTTCTAGAAAGTTTACGTAAATAGGTTAACTTATCTCTTAATATAGACCCTTAAGTTTGTTTGTCTTATAGCAACGTTAATAAGATTATTAGTAAGGTAGAACGTATTACTATTATCTATAAAAATTCGGCTTAGTTCTTAATTAGTAGTAATAGAGATACTACCTTAGATGGTATTATTAAGAAAACTATTATACGCCGGAATAAATCTATAGCTAAGAGGTATCTCTTGTCTATACTATATACTTAGGTTAAAGCTTTAAAAATTCTTGATTATTTCAAGGTATTGAAAATATTAAAGAATATTGTCTTCTATACTATTATAGAATATATAGATCCGGTAATAGCTATAATTAAGAAGCAGGCTAAAGAATTTGCTTTACTTAATAAATAGATTAATACTTACTTTTTTGAATCTATATAATTGAAAGGAAATAACTACGCTCTAAACCTTCTCTCTTAGGTTAATAAAAATAATATTTAATCTCTATAGTATATCTCTATACTTGGTTAGGGCTAAACAACTAGTAGGTAGGGTAGGTTCTATTATTAGGCTCGGTCTAGATATAGAGGTAACTAGAAAGCTTATAAAAAGTTAAGATTATAGTAGCCAAATTAAAGCTTAACTAGAAGTAGGAAGGTAGTATTCTTAAGGAGTACTAAAGTCTTCTACTCTAGCTTATAAATACTATTCTTCTATAACTATTTGGAAATTCTCAGCTTTTCTTATTCTATATTACGGTTCTATCTTACTATAACTACTTAAATAGTTTCAACTCTTTCTCTCTTTAGTTTACTTTAGTAACTTTGGAACTTTTGACTCTCTTTATTCTATTCTATAGTCTTATCTCGTTATAACCTCTTAGAACTTCAGAGCCTCTCTTTCTAGTTTGTTATAGTAGTCCGGAAACTTTTTAACTTCTTATTCTACTTTACAGGGCTGTCTTCTTATAACTATTTGAATACTTTCGGCTCTCTCTTTTCGATTCTTTATTATAACCTAGAAACTCTTAACTCGCTTTATTCTACTCTATAGATCTATCTTAGAATAACTTTAAAGAGATCTAGATTCTCTTCTTTTCAGTTTTTTATAATAACCCAAATCTCTTGACTCTTTTATTCTAGTCTATAACGCCTACTTGATTATAGTAATATATAGGTCCTTAATACTCTCGTCTCAACTTCTTAGAACTAACTAGAGGCCCTTAGTTACTCTACTATCTTTAGTCTATAGCTATAACTTACTACTCTTTCTCCTATTAAAGATATAACTCTATTCCTTCTAGTCCCTTTATTCTACTAGATAATGTCTTTATAGTCGGCGGCTGGTTACGTTGCACTACTATAGCTAAGTAGAAGCCCGGTATCTATATTTGGTACTGTATAGATTAACTACTACTCTACTCTACTATTTATACTCTTACTCTACTTTTATCTCTCTTTTACTACTCTTTCTTCTTTTATACTAGCGCTATCTATACCTTCGTTAGCCCCTAGCGTTGTAGATACGATGCTATTATTATTTATACTAGATCTAGATATATTAAAGAAAGAGAATAGTTCTATACTTAGAACATCGGTTTAAATAGTACCTAGTAGACCTACTCCTCTTACCCTATTGTTCGATCTAGGGTTTTCAAGTATACTTGTATAGAAAATAATTAACTAGTCGTCAAAAGTATATCAAAATCTTCCGGGTCTACTTCTAGTACTACTAGTACCTCCGTTAAGATAAAAGCTATTCCTAAGCGAGGTTACTCTAAGATCTCTACTACCATATTATATAGTAGAATAGCTCTCTATTACTACGATACTACCGCTTAGAAGTACTATAATAAGCTAGAATTAAGGCTCTATGCTACTCTTTCTTCTAGATTTACTCTACTCTTTCTAGATCTACTATTCTACTCTTTCTTTTTGATTAGTTCTACTTCTCTTAGGACTACTACTCTACCCTTTCTCTTAGACCCGTCTCTCTCCTCTACTTATACCCTTCTACTTTGGTACCAACTTGTTATAGAACTCGTATTGGCTAGCTATACTTTAAGTATAAAAAGTCTTACAAATTATAGTATTATTAAGACACTACTTTTTGTAGTAGAGCATATATTTTAGGAGTTTATAGTAGACTTAAACAAAGAGAATATGCCTAAACGAGGGAAGGGAACTTATATACTCAAGAATAATATCAAAGAATACCTTATATACTAGAAGTTGTTAGTACTATAACCTAGCTATTGTATAGCCAGTACCTAGATCTTGAACTAGCTAAATTTAGAGCCTACTTTTATTTCGTACCTACTTCTCTAATAGATATATATAGTATCTCTTAAACGACTACACCTAGAATTTTAGGTAGTAAGAATTAATACTTATATAAAGAGAAAAAGTAATTGAAAGAAAATCTTATTTAAATAGTAGCTTAGGACCTACTCCTTCTAATCTAGAATAATATTTAGGACTTTTATCTAATTTTTATTATATAACTTATTTATACTAGATCTAGCCTATAAAACAATTCTATAGTCTTTTTTAGAAGAAGTATAGAAGTTTAGAAATAATCGTACTATCTAAACTATCTTAAAGGCTGTATTTGACTTAATATATCTTTAATTCTTATAATAGTCTATTCTAACTATAATTGTTACGCCGACTTAGATTAGACTCTCTTAAAGATCTAAAATACGTATTAAGATTGTTCTATTCTTCTTTTTCTACTCTATCTAGTCCTTAGTTTTCTTTTCCCTATAATTTGAGGATATATCTAGTTACTATATATCTAATCCAAGAAAATAAGGAACTAGTAGATATCTTATAATTGTCTAAGGTTTAATCTACTTCAAATATCTATTAAGATTTTTACGTTTCTACTTTTTTTTCTCTTCTAGGCCCGGCCTAGTAATAGATTTTATCCAATTTGTAAGTATATAACTATCTAAATAGAAAGACTCGCGTATAGTTCTACCCTATTTCTTTTTATAATAATTATATTATTATAGGGCAACAATTTTTTTTAGCTAGAGGGAGAGTTGAATTTCATATTATTTTTACTCTATTATTTTTCAGTTTTAGGTATAGATAACCCGGCTATATTTACGCTACCCTATTTAATACTTAGCGTAAGTACTTAAGATTAACTATCTTTAGCCTCTATTTCAACTCTTTTATTAATTTAGCCCTATAACTACTACCTCTATTACAACTATCTACAAAGTTATAATAAGCCTAAATCTAGATAGAAAATTGATCGGAGTATAGATATAAACACGTTTAACAAGAAAACAAATATTATTAAGAATATTCTCTACTACAAGTCTTCTCTTTCTATTTCTAGGCCTAGCCTAGTTATCAAAATCTCTAGGAACCTTGTATACGCCTCTCTTGTTTTAAAAGTTTAGTCTTTTAGCAACTTTTATTACCCGTTTTTGAGCCTTACCGCGTTATACTACTAATACTTAGTAGTTACTAGACTATTAATACTAGGAGTTGACTCTACTTTTAATTTAGCGCTTTGATAAACCCTTAGTCTATCTTATCTATATACCCTAAAGAACCGGGATCTTTAATCTCTCTATTAGAAGAGTAAAATATCTAAGGACTATAAAGATTATTCTACCTTGTTTGGATAGATCCGACTCTATAGAAACTACCTAGAGATCCTTAACTGCTCTATTCTACCCTATTCTACTCTATTCTATACTAGATTATAAATACTAGGCTATACGCCCCTATAGGAATTTACTACTCTTTTCTGTTAGTAACGCTTCTAATATATACTATTATAACTACTCTCCTACTTTTATCTAACTTTAAATTTTCTACTAGTAAACAAGTATAGAGCTTAAGAGTAAAGATAGGAAGAATAGGGCCTTTCTCCATATCTAGGAGTAGGTAAGTAAGAGTACTATCTAGGCCTAAGGTTAGATTAAGACTAGTAATTAATAAGTATTATAAGAGGACCTTTCTCCTTAAGCTTATTAATTAAATTTTGGTGTAAGTCTAGAGTATCTTTAGTTTATAGTCGAACGATTCCCTCTTTAAGAGCAAAGAGCTCTATTAGATATTATATACTCTTTGTTTTACTCTATCAGTCTTGCTACGCGCGTACTTCTCTATTATATTTATTCTCTGCTCTTTTCTTCTAATATTTACCTGACTCTACCTTGACAAGCGGTACGACGAATATTAGATTTTATAATACTTTGGACACTCTCTTAGTTCTTTACTCTACTCTCTCTAGGACTTTTATATAGTTACTCTATTATACTTATCTAGCTCTCGAATTGAAGAACGTCTGTATTACTTAGAGTGCACTATATAACCGCTAATTACCGCTAGGACCTAGAGTAGTTGTCTTAATTTTAGTAAGAGGTATTCAAATTAGGCAATACCTAATCTAATATACAAGTTTTGTCTATACTAGTACGCTAGGAGACGACATATTTATTAGCTAGGGAGAGATATTAGGGGAATAAGAGTATAGAGACTTTTTATTTTTTATCTATATCTCTTAATTACTAAAGGTCTAGTAATGGGAAGTAGGACTTAGTTAATAGAACTTAGATTAGACTTAGTAGTTGTTACGTAACTAGAAAAGATCTGAGTATTAAATATATATTTTAGAGCAAAGGACTTAGACTTGAATAATAATAAGTTATTATTTGTATAAAGGTATAAGTAGATAAGTAGTATTATTCCAATCTCTAGCTTAGACCTTAGTAAGGCTATAGCTATAGAGAAAAGCATTAGGGTAATAAGGCAAGTAGTACTATCTTAATAGATAGTAGATAGTCTAGACTATTGACCTATCTATATTATAGTTTATAGTATAATATAGTAATATAATAATAGCTTATAATGATAGTAGGAATACATTATCTAGGCTTAGGGGTTAGATACAAATTATATATATTTATACACCTCTAATTACTAGGCAATTAGAGAGACATAGAACTACTACTAGAATAAAGTAAACTACTAGTAGTTTATTATTCTACAGGCTCTTATCCTAGTCTTCTTATATTATTATCTTTTACTAAGTCTGTATGTTATTATAACCTCCTTTACTACTAGCTAAGCTAGTACCATATCTATAGTAGTATACTATAATCTACTCCAGCTCTATAGAGTAGAACCAACACTAATTAGTAGATTACTTTACTAGTATCTTTATACCAGTTTACTAACTATAGATTAGCAAGGATTATAAGACTCCTATCTAGGAGTAAATATAGTTTATATCTTTGTATAACCCCTACGATCAAGACTTTGATCGTTATAAGTAAGAGCTAAGGTAGAACTTAGATTATTAGACTACTACTTTACTATATATAGTCTAGACTAGAGTATACCAAGATTCAAACTTATTATTCAAGTAAAGAACCTTTCTAGATCTAAACCTCTTAATACCCTATATCTAGAAATACTAATTAAACTAAATATTATTGCAAATAATATCTAAATTCACTATAGATCCTAAGTAAGAGAGGAAGGAGCTATTGCCTCCTAATAATATTACTTCTAGTTCTAGATCTAAGTCTAGACTAAGTTTCTAGGTCTCTACTATATATATTCTAATAAGATATCTGACTTATATTAATATAGATATACCTAAAGGCCTCCTTATATAAGAAATTAATATACTAAACTTATTAATTAATTATCTTAATATATTTATATTAGTAGAACTAGATAATTATATATAATAAGATTTAGCTAAGTTCTTACTCCTTAAAGACCTTAAGGAGGACTTCTATAACTTTAATAAATCTTTTTAGGTTTATATTAATAAGCCGTTCTTAAAAAAGATAAGGAACTTCCTTATTAAGTAACGAGTAATTCCAGCTCAACTAATAAACTAAGATATTATTATAGTATTCTATAACATTATTGGCAATACCAACTATATAGAAGAAATAATAGGAGTAATTATAGAGATAGACAAAGACTATAACTAATATCTCTATACCTAATTTATTACTTGGTAGAATCATCGCGGAAATTCCTCTAGTCTTAATACTTTTCTTGAAATCTTTACGAATATACCTATAATACAAATTAAATAATATATAGGCTATCACTTTATCTACTCTTCTAAGTAAGATTCCTTAGGTATAGCCTAGCTCTTAAAGATCCAATTTAACTAGATCTACGGACTTAGTCCAAACTTCTCTTTCTAACTATATTACCTCTATAGATATAGATAAGCTTGTTATAGCTATAAATAGTAATTTTACTTTTGACAATAATAGCTAGAGGTCTAAGCTATTCAATCTCAAGAATTATACTCTTGTACTAGATAAGTAGTTGAATAGTAAAAACGTTTTAGACTTTCTTATTTATCTTGAGGATACTTTTGATACCTATAAGATTATTAGCGGTAGGGTCTCTAACGGTACGGGTTTAACCGCTTGGTTTGGTTAGGCTAGGGTTAGGGTTGGGTTTTAGGGTTAGGTTTTAGTATTAGAAACCAAACCTAAACGGAACTATCTATCTAGAAACCTAAACCGTTAAATAAGTTTGGTTTTTTTTTATACTAAACCTATTATTTTGAACTAAAAACTACTATATCTTTAGCTCTACTATACTTGTTTTAATTTTTTAAATATCTAAAATACTCTCTAGGTAATTCTCTATCTTTTAAGTATAAAATATATAGATAAATCCCTAAATATTACTCCTAGCAAGTCACGTTTTAAACCGTCAGGTTTAAATAGGTTGGTTTTTTACTTTTATAAAAAACTCAACCCTGAACCAACCCGAACCATTTAAAAGCCAAACCCTTTAGGGTTGAGTTTTAAGTCCTAAAACCTAGACTGAACTATCCAATTAGAGACCCTAATTAACAAGAGTTAACGTATTTAGGCCTTGACTTATAATATTAAATCTAGCTACCTATATAATATTAAAGCTCTTAATAGTTATAAGGATAAGAACTACGACAACCTTTGTAAGGTACTTTGAAAGGAGTATATTACTACTAATAACTATTAACAAAAGAAAACTACTACCTACTTGGAGGAGCTTACTTTATAGAGCGTAGCTAAGAAGCTAGATACCTAGGGTTTTATTAACGAATTCAGGACCTACTATCCCATTGTTGTCAAGTCTAATAAGTTAACTAGTTTATCTATTAGAAAGATCTTCCTTAGTAGTCTCCTAGAGGATATACGCTAGTAGGTTAACTTAGTCCTTGATATTAATCCCCGAGTCCAATTATTATATAGTAATATTATTAGGATTATTAGTAAGACTAAACGTATTTATTATTATTAGATACAAAAATATAGCTTAGTTTATAATTTATAGTAATGAAGATACGACTTCAGATAGGATTATCGAAAGAACTATTTTAGGATAGGATAATTCTATAGCTAATAAGAAATCTTTAGATAATATACTACGTCTTTGAGCTAAGACTCTAGAAATCTTCGAATAGCTTAAGGCGGCAAAGATACCTAGAAGTAGTATTCTTTATATAATTATAGAATACTCTAATCCTACGATTATCTCTATCAAAAAGAATACAAAGGAATTCACGTTACTTAATAACTAGATCTTTACCAACTTTGCAGATTCTACTTATATAAATAGGAGTAACTATATCTCAGCCCCTTACTCTAAAGGTAATAGATATAGCGCCCAACCTTCCAAATTTAACCCTTCTATAGGGGTATCTAGGATTTAGTCTAGTAATAATCCTCTTGATCTCTATTCCTAGGCCCGGCCTAGATATAGTTTGGCCTAGCCTAGATTCGTTCCTACGTCCAATACTAGGGCTGCCTATTGCGCCCGGTTAGATACCGTAAATATTACTTTCAATATATAGTTATAATAACTAGTAGTCAATAGTAGTACTACACTAAACGCCGGTAATAAGAGGTATAAATACTATAATAGTACTAAATATTATAAGCGTACTTGTTTGGATAGCCTATAACTTATATCTTATAGTATTTATTACTAGAATGCAACCGTTACCTCTAGATAGTAGTATTAGAGAATAGAGTCTAATCCTAGGCTAGGAATTAGCAGACTTATAAATGCTAGAATCATAGTAATTAAATCAGGGTATAGATAGAGTAAAGTACTTAGTAATCTAGTAAAGTATCCTCCTTTAGTATAACTAAGTATAGTAACTTAGAGATAGAGGATATTAGTACGTAAATTAAGGTGGCAAATATTAGTTACTTAGAATAGAGAAGTTTTATACCAATAAGGTACTTATCTACTATAGTATAACCTCATATCTCTAAGCAAAGCAAGAAAGCCATAGAGAAATTAAAAGGGAAATAGCTAGTAGAGATTACTAAGGCTCTCAGCTTAAAAATGCTAACTATAAAATAT
The DNA here is from genome assembly GCA_003693225.1 of Venturia aucupariae. Classification (NCBI taxonomy): domain Eukaryota; kingdom Fungi; phylum Ascomycota; class Dothideomycetes; order Venturiales; family Venturiaceae; genus Venturia; species Venturia aucupariae. The sequence continues at coordinate 19,312 of QWZN01000235.1, read as the reverse complement.
ATAGTCTATAGTTGTTTTATAGAGAAAGCTAGATAGTACTTATCTAGACAAAGTAGAAATTGAAAAGTAAATAATAACTTAGATATAGATCTAGGTAATAAAGAGGATAAAGTAACTCTTAGAGCTAGATTACCTCTGCTAATAAGAGCTCGAAAATCGAGAGGACCTACTCTTTAATAGTATATTATAAAAAAAACAAGTCTATTGATAGTATTAGGGTTATAAGTAGTATTCTTTAGTAACTAGTCTAACTTAGTCTCTAGGACGCTATTGTTTATATCCTAGCCTTTAGAGACCTTCTATATAAGTCTCTCCTAGAGGAACTTACTACTAATATTGCCCTAGAAACAGAAGAAATAGAGCGTTGTAGACTTAAAAATATAGCTTAACGAGAATAAGAAGCGTAGAAGTGTCTTAATATAAATATAAACCCTATTAGATTCAATACTAGTATTATAGCAATATATTCCAAATAGGAATCAACGTCTAAGGCCGCTCTTTATATTGACTAGGATAACAATCGAACCTATATATAAGTAAAAAGCCCGACTATTATAATTTGTAGTAGCTAGGTCGAGATTAAGCCTCTTTGTAATACTAGTATAGAAGTTAATATTGTATCTAAGAAATTTATAGAATAATATAGCTTAGTAATTAATAGTATTAATAAGGATAAGTAGCGGTCGGTCCTAAGTAAGCTTAAGGTTACTAATAGAAGGAGGGTCCCTCTTATTAGGTAGACTAATACTTAGATAAGAATTGTAGGTTCTAATTATAACTACAAGAATATAGTATTTATAGTTCTTAGGGACTATTACTAGAGAGCTATTTTAGGGTAGCTATTTTCTATTCAGAGCAGGCTTGTTATTTAATCAAAAGTAGATAGTAGTACTTTATATAGTGTATTCTCTATTAATAGCTAGTAGTACGTTGTCTAGTAGGTAGTAGTAGCTAAGTTCCTCTATCTAGTAAAGCCTAATAAGAGGTTATATAATAATAGTAAGGACGATACTAGCTCTAACAATTTAAAAAACAAGCAGGCGGAGCCTTATACTTTAGAAAGACTTCTACTAGTAATATATAAAATCCAAGGCTTAGAATACTAGACTCTAGTCCCGACCTAACTAATTTTACTAAGAATTAGCTTAATAATAAATTTATTCTATCTCTAGATTTTTGACTCCTTCCTAACTATTTAATATATACTACTACTAAACTCAATATAGCTACTATAGTAAACGAAATAAGTAGATAAAGAAGAAAGGATAAATTGTTATAGTAGTAGTAATTAGAATATGTAAATCTTAGCTATTATAGATTAGTATCTCTTAAATTATCCGGATTTCATTGATCTTCTATTCCTAGGCCTAGCCTAGATATAGTAAATCTACTTTTACAAAATATCCTATCCCGCTTAAACATTTCTTCTATTACTAAATAGGTTAATAGTATATATAAGAAAAAGGCGGATAAAATTCAGCCTTAGAATATCTCTCTAATAGATAGTTCTACCCCAAGTAGACGTATAGACTAGAGGGCGTATATTATGAAAGAATAGAATAGTTTAGAGCTAGATAGTATTTTTTATAAATTTTTCGAAAAGAGATATACGAAACTTTCTTATTAAACTAAGTTAATAGATGTCTAGTTTTATAAGATACGTATTAACTTAAATTTTAGTCTCAAAGACAAGTTCTTAATCAAAGAAATACTTATATAGAGAGAGCCGGCTCTTATATAGACGTTCAAGGAGTATAGGAAAATCTAGAAAGAGGTTGCTCCTATATAAGTTATTTGGGTTATTAACTATAAACTTTAGTAAGTAAAACAATTCAACGTTCCTAAGACCCTAAATAACGAGATCTGTTAAATTTTTTAAGAAAGGATTACTACTAGAAGACTCGAACCTCTCTATACGTTATACTAGAAGCTATAGTTCTTAGTCTAGAAAAAGAATAGAAAGTATAGGCTGATCAATAGTACTATAAATATTAATACTATTATAATTAGAGATCTAAACGTCTCTCCTACTACAGATAAGTTCTTAGACTCTTTTACTAGATATATATAGATCTTGCTTACCAACCTCTTCTTGGGATACGACTAGCTAGAACTTGTAGAGGAAAGTCAAGATTTAACTTCTTTTAGATATCTATTTAGTTTACTTCGTATGACTACTCTACCTTAGGGAGTAATTAATTCCGTAGCCTAGTTCTACCAAGTCTCTAAGACTATAGTATCGTATTAGTTTAAATATAGCGACGTCTATATAGATAATATAATTACTAGTACTCTAAAAAAGTCTAATAACAAGAATAAATTAGAGGTTCCGGAAGTTTATTATAGTATTCTCGAATATACGATTAGGCTTAATACCGTATTTATAGATATTGAATATAATAGTACTATAATTTTAGATAAGAAGTTTAATATCTATAAAGAGGGCGTTAATATCTATAAAGAGGGCGTTAATATTTATAAAGAGGGCGTTAATATTATTAACTATTACTACGACCGTAAGAGCTATTACTCTTCTACATCTAAAGTAGCTACGATCCTAAATTGGTTAACTCCTTAATCCGTAAAATTGGTATAAGCCTTTATTAGAGTCTTCGTTTATTATGGAATCTAGATTAAGGACTTTGTCTTCATTCTAAAACCTATCTTTTCGCTATTTTGTATAGATACTATATTCTATTAGGATAAGGAACATGATTGCGCAATATATAGTCTTTAGAATATACTTATATTAGTACCTACTCTACGACCTATTAGTTACAAACCTAGCTTAGGACTTATTATTCTTGTAGTCGATACTTCTAGTAAAGAGTAGGGCGTAGTACTCTAGTATTTAGATAAACTAGGCAAAAAATACCTATCCTAATATAATAGTAGTATTTGGTCTCTATATAAAAGGAAGTATAATACTATTAAGTTAGAATACCGTACGCTCTTATACTCTCTTAAGAAGCTTAGGCTATATCTATAGAGTATTTATTTTATAATTCAAATAGACGCTCAAACTTTAATCTATTAACTAAATAGGGTCTTATCTAATGTTACTAGATCTTTAGTTACTTAATAGTTAGCTTAGATTTAGATATAGAACTTTGACATTTGTTATATACTTAGGAAAAAAAACCTTATCATAGATAGACTATTACGCTAGTATAGGGACGTTCTAAAAGAAGATATTCTAGTAGTTCTAGATTTCGATATTAAGAACTTTATTAATTGGAGACTTAGCGTATTATACTATTCAAGTATCTATATTTTCGAGCGGAGTTTTGTCTCTAAGTATAGGTTTTGTCCTATTACTTATTACTAGGCCCGGTCTAGATATAGAAATAGAACCAGAAGATCTCGATAACGAGATTCCTCAAGACTAGTATAATAAATATAGCAAGTATAGATTGACTGAACCTTAGAAAAGTATTATATTGTTGCGTATTAGCTTATATCTCTACAAGTACTAAACTATGTGAAAGAAAAATAGATTATAGTAATGAAAAGAAAAGCTTCTAGTTATTTAGTTGCTTAGCGTCACCTACTTAAGAGAGAGAAACCGGGCTAAGTATATCGACGCGTTATTAGTAACTATAATCAAAGAGGGGAAATCATTATCGCCCTTTAATATAAGTATAGCTATAAAGGACGAGAAACTACTACGGCAGTTCTACGGACTTGGTATTACTAGGACGGCTACTATAATAACGTATACAAATAGATTAAGGAGTGTCCCTAATACTAGATAAGTAACCGAAATTGTATTATCAAGCTATTAACCATAATAAATATTTGATTATATATCCTTAGCGTAAGATAGTCTATTAACTACACTTCAATAGCCTCCTAAAGTAGCTACTACTATATTGTTTATACTCGAGAAGAACTAAGTAGATAGCCTAAGGTACGCGGGCTAAAAGGTAAACCAAATACTAAATAAGTTACGAATTTTGTCTTTAATAACCTGATTTATAGATAGAGAGTTATAGCTAAAATTTTAATAGATAGTAGCCTAGAAAATAAAGAGGTAGTCCATTCCCTACTCAAGCTATATAGTATTAATAAGATTATAATCTCTCTATATAATAGCTAAGGCTAAGGAGGAATCGAACGCTCTTATCTAACTATCTGAAATACTTTCAAACGGGTTACTAACGGAAGTAAGAAACCATAGAAGAATATACTTTCTATAGTACTATAGGCCGAACGAACAATCGTGAATAGTAGAATAGAGGTGACACCGGTAAGAATAATATTAGGTAGGTATAATATCCTTCCTATTAAACTAAAACTAGTTACCTAGCAAAACCTCTCTTAGTCTCTAGTTAGAACTGCTGAATATTTATTATACTTACGCGTATTATAACTTAACTAACGTGGAGACAAACCAAGAGACGCTCTAGCTAGGTAGTATTGTTTAAGATAAGAGGCTAAGAACTAGTAGGAATAGAAGTATATAGGAAGAATATATAATAAAAATCTTAAGATTGGTTAACTTATTCTACTATACAATAGGAAAATTATCAAAGATTTTGGTTCCAAATTGAACTTTATATAGGTTAGTCCGTATCAAATCGTATAAGTATATACGAATAGTATAGGAGGACTAATAGGAAGCTATACTCTTAAGGAACTAAATAGTATATTAGCGTACAAATCTATTTAAGGGGATAGAAATAGGATTTCCTACTAATAAGAGGAATTTGACTCTCTTATAATAATAGTAGTAGGAATAATAGCTATCTAGATAAAGACCTATCCGACTATAATTCTAATACTAATAGTATAGATAACGGTACATATAAAGGACTAGGAGATAAAAATATCGACCTTATAAATCGTTAAAACCTTACTTTATAAGGACCAAGAGTCCTTATTACGCGCCTACCTAACTTTGATCCTAGCTAGTATAAAAAGATTCCGGATCCTTGAAGGAGTACGCGACTAGCTAATAGTTAATAACTAGGCCCTACCTATTCCTAGGCCTAGCCTAGTAATAGATATTGTTTCCTATATATATAGAAATTTGTAATTAGTTTTGTTTTTAATAAAGTTACCTAGTTTTATATTATCTTTTATTCTATTATTCTTACTACTTATATTCTTAGTTTATTATACCTAATAAAATTGTCAAACTAATACGTTATAGAGCGACGTATTTATTAGCCGGGGAGAGATATTGAAGGGATAATAGTATAAGAACTTTATTTTCTAATCTTACTTTTTATTTGTCAAAGGTTTAACAATAAGTTATAGGGCTTGAATAGTTCTACTTAGACTAGACCTTATAAGCGTTATATAATAAGTCTTAGGCTTGGCTTTAAATATATATATTAGGCTGGAGTAGGCAACTTAAGAAATAATAAGTAATATAGCGAGGATTTTCAAACCCTAATTTATACGTTATTTTATACGGCTTTTTTTACAGACAGTTCAAGTCTCTCTTTGATCCCTCTTTTTACTTACTATATTATATATATTCAAAGACCCTACTAGCTTTATACTACTATATATTAGCTAAGTAGTAGAAGTTAATAATAATCCAACGCTATATTACTATACTCAACGCGCCTATAGTATTAATCTAAGTAGGTAGAGTACCTACCTATTATAGAGTTCGCGTACAATCATAGCTATCAAAACAATCTAGATATATATCCTTTTTATATTATCGTTGGTTATGATTCTAGACTAAGGTTGAATACTAGAGATAGTATCTTTAAAGAGAAGATACTAGATATAAGAGAAAGAATTAAGCGTATTAATATCGTACGTAATTATCGAGCCAAAATAGCGCCTACGTAACGTATCTAAGAATCAAGCTAAGTACTATAATAAGAAATATTAGCCTAAGAAGTTTGACAAGAATAACTTGGTACTAGTATTAACAAAGAACTTATATCTAAAAAGCGTAAGAAGAAAGCTATCTATATATATAATAGGACCTTTTAGAGTAGATAAACCTATAGGTCTATAAGTATATAGAATCTATATACTAAATAGTATTAGGTTATATAATATATTCTATATCTCCCTACTAGGCGCTTACTATTACTATACTAGCAAATAGGAAATCCTTCCTCCCCTAGAAATTATTAAAGAAGAAGAAGAATAAGAGGTAGAAGAGGTACTTATAAAGAGTAGGCAATAGGGTACCGTATGGTATTAGGTACGCTAGAAGAAGTAGGACTTAGAATATAATTTCTAGGAACTAGAATAGAATACTAAAACTACCTAGGAAGCAATTGGGGTATTCAAAGAGACTAAGAAGCGTAGGTATAGTAGATAAAGAGAGTAGACTAATATCTTTATATCTTGATAAAAGAGGACTTCAATAAGTATTAGTACTATTTTCCGTAGAAGCTACGGCGCAAATCCTATAAGTAGTAAGTATTACGTACTATAAAGTATCTAGTATATAAGTAAGACAACGGTTTATCTAAAATAGATAATTCTAGGATTCCAAGATTCTAGAGAATCTAGGGACATAAGTAGTAGGTAGATAGAGTAGTAGATAGAAATCTACTACTTATTACTAGAGAAGCGTAAGCTTAGTAATAGTATAGATTATAATAACAAGTTTATAAGTATATTATAAGAGACTCGCAACTAGGAAGTAATATTTTATTTAACTATAGACTAAAAGGAGCTAAAGGATTTTTCATCCTAGATTCTAGTAAGTAGGCTAGAAACCTACTCTCTAAGTATATAAAATATACTAGTAGCGTAGATAAAATACGGTTTAAATCTATTTTCTATTTACTACTCCTCTTCTTCTTTTACTACCTTATTATTACTCCCTATAGGAGCAAGAGAGGGCTATATATTCTAGGCTATAGTTAGCGTATATATTACGCAAGTAACTCATAGAATATATATAATAGATTGGTAGGAGTTACCTATATACTCTATAATAGCTTATATACTTATTACTTCCTAAAGTATTACTATACCTACTTATACTATACTCTATGGCTTCGAGGTACTACTAAAGTACTCGCTCTTCTACTTAAAAGCTTGTATCTACTGATTAGCGTTAGTAAGGTATAGACTAAGCTTAGCTAGAACGTCTTAGTTACCTAACTCTAGATACTCGTTATAGATCTTATTAATAGCCTAGATATACTTGGTCCAAATCTTTATTTGGTTTATATACGCGACTATTATATAAAATAGTAAAGTACTTATATTATTAAAGAGCTTGTATATAAGGAAGTAATAAGAGTACTTTATTATATTACTATTATTATAATTAGTACGCTACGCGTTACTACCTTCAAGTAGGTACTACGTATAGTATATATAGTAGCAGCGGTCAAGAACTTCTAGAGCTTTCTAGGAACGCTTTAGTAAAGGAGTTACTAGCGCAGCCTTAGTTACGCGCTTAGGACCTATTATCAAGTTATAGGCTAAGAGTAGGAGGTTAGATATTTAGATAAGAAGCTAGTAAGATAATAGTAAGAAGAAGATATTATTACTATAAAGAGAAAGTAAGAAGTAGGTAACTTTGTTTTAATTCTAGAAAATCTTCTATAAGATCAAGTTTTATAGAGGCGCGTATACGGTACGTATGTCATTATATTGTAATACGTATAATTTACGCTAAATTTATAATAGATCTTAATATTTAAAAAACCCTAGGAATTCTAGAGTTTTAATTTTCCCTAAATTTTATAGTTAAGGGTCTAGGACGCGTAGCTACGCTCTTTGAACTAGCTTAGAAGTTCTAGAATATATAGAGTTCTATAAGTTTCTATTCAAGACTACTATATACTACTACTATATACTAGATTTTCAGGAGGTACGTAGTAAATCTATAGTATATATTATATAAACTAAAGTCTAATAATAATCTAGAAACTTATCATCCCTAATATATTCTATTTGGCTATAATACTATAATATTAGAATATTAGAATGACTTTATATAGTTATAGTCTATTTTATAGGGCCTTAGTCAAGAGAATATAGAACGATAAAAAACAAACTAAGTAATATAGGTAATTACTCAAAATATAGTTATTGATTATAATAGTTAAATTCTAACTAGATTAGAAGTTCTAGTAAGTATAGAGCTTTATAAGACTATATACAAGGCGACTATACCCTATTACTATATAGATACTATAGAGTAGAGACGTAGCAATTACGTAGTATAATATAGTAAAAATATAGTAGAAAAGAACATGAAATATTTATCTAGATAAATAATAGAGACTATTTATACTTTACGATTTACTCTTTATATAATAGAAATGTTTTTATATCTTTAATTCTTTATATAGAGTAACTACTATTATTACTCCTACTACTAAGCCTAGTTATTTTAAGTAGTCTCTATATACTATAGTATATATACTTATATTCTACTCTCGTTATAGCTAGCTAGCTAACCTAAAATATAAATATTTCTATTACTAAGCTATTTCTATACCTTTTTAGTCCTAGATCATTTTCTTTATTTATTACTATTTTAGTTTCTTTTCTCTCTCTACTTTCTTTTTTCTTTCCCCTAAGTTTTAACGCTAATCTTTTAGAGTTATAATCTAGCTAACTAATTTCTTTTTATAGCTAGTATAGTTTCTATCTTATCTTGTCTATGCTATTCTTATCTTTATAGACTTTTAGTCTAGTTCTCTATTAACTTACTATCTTTTATCCACTCTTTATATATTGGTAGTTTATCTACTTCTAATTACTAATACTCTATATAGATATTTCTAGTTTTATCTTTTATTAGACCTAGAGAGTATACTAAATTACTATAAATCTTTAATATAGCTAAAATACTTCTTAGTATTTTATATTATCTATACTATATACTTTTTATATTATTTATAACTTTCAAGTTTATTTTACTTGGCTATAGTATTGTATTAAAGATTTCTATTGATAGTACTAAAAGTACTATTGAATAACTTTAGTATAATTTTATAATTTTATCTATCTTATAAAATCTTATCTTGTACAATCTTATTATATATATTATTCTTTTAATACGATTTCTCTAGATAGGTATATTATAGTACTTGGTAATACTAAATTTGGAAAAAGAGAAAGTTTTTCTCTCTCTACTTTATTACTATTTACTATTTATTAATACTTTATTTTTTCAAATATTATTAATAGCTAAATTCCTTTTTACTCTAGAGTATAGTCCCTATATTTCTATAACTAGATTACGAAATATCTCTTTACTATCTTTATTCTTTTAAATGACTTTCTCTATACTTATATATAAGTATAGAAGTTTGGAAAGGGAGTCTTCACCTACTATTATTACTATTCTAGCTTTTTAGAAAGAATATATATTTTCCTCCTTATATTATTCTAGAACAGATATCTATAGTACTTTTTCAGTATAAACTACTTTATTATTGGCTATATATCTTCTTTAATATTCTTTCTATCTCTGAACTATAATAACATAGTAGATTCAATTAAACTATTTATATCTACTATTTCTATTTTTGAAGATAAATACTAAGTCTTCCTTATACTTTTTCTCTATTAATTTATATCTCCAACTTATCTTATCTCTAACTACGTCTAGAATCTAGAAGGTAGTCTCTATACTATATACTTATTATAGTAGTAGTTAAAATAGCTCTACTTTTATATAGACTTGCAATCATTTGATCTATATATAAATATACTATTAGTAAACTCTACTATAATCTAGATAGCTAGACTATCTAGATCGTATATAACTATAATATATTTTATATATTATATAGCTATTTGACTTAGTCCAAACGTGACAAATAATCATAATATAATAGATTTATATACTATATAAATATAGCCTAGCTCTATTATATAGACTAAGCTCTAAGTATATACATATATAATATAGTATAGCTACTATCATATTATTAATTGTAAATTGACTTGAGAGTCTATAGAATAGGAGACCGCCTCTAGATTCTAGATAAGAGTAAAAATAAAATAGATTAGAAGTAGATCTAAAGATTTTAGAGGTAGATTTGGTATCTATCTTTCTAAACTCTTCTTTTATAGTAAATAACTAATAAACCAAATACATAATCAAGTTTCTAAAAGTTTATCAAAAGAATAATACAACGATACTATATTATTTAGCTCTAATCAAATTTTTTTATAATAATAATAAATTCTTATACTACAAATCTCTATATTTACTATAATTTTTCTCTAAAACTTGACTTTATAAGTAGTTCCTTATAAAATTTAGCCTTTGGCTATATTCTCTATTAAAATTTTATAGTAACTAAGTTCTCTACTTTAAATCTATATTTACTATATAGAAGAATGATATAGCCTTATAGAAACTAAAAGCTTACTATAGCTAGTATTATAGCTACTACTATACATAGTAAGTATAGCTAGTATTGCTAGTATAGTAGCTATAGCTATACGTAGTTAGCGTAGCTAGTATAGTAGTAGCTATAGCTACGCGTAGCTAGTATAGCTAATATAGAAGCTACGGCTATACGTAGCTAGTATAGCTGCGCGTAGCTAGTACAAATATCTTAATATTCCTAGACCTTAACTTAGGGTATGTATAGACTCGTCTTAGAGCGCTAGGACTACTTCTTATCCAATATAACGCAAGCTAGCTGGCGCTAAAGTACTAAGATTAATTTATATCTAATATAATATAAACTTGTAACTAGTTCTCTTATTTGATTATAGCCAATTAGAACAAAATATAAAGAAAGGATTATAGGGGGACTTTAAGTATTCAACTAGCTTATAAGCTTACTTGAATAAGAGACGAGGATAAGAGCCTATAGAATAATAAACTACTAGTAGTTTACTTAGTTCTAGTAGTAGCTCTTTTTATCTCTAATTACCTAGTAATTAGAAGTATATATATATATATATAGTCTATATCTAATCTCTAAGCTTAGATCTAGTTCTTAACTATTACTTTAAGCTATTATTATATGACTATATTTTACCGTATATTTTAAAATAGATGGCTAGATAGCCTAAAGTATCTCCTATCTACTATCTACTAAGATAGTACTACTTATTTTATTATCCTAGTATCTAAATACTTTTCTATATAATTATATTATTTTCCTAATATCTTATATTTACAATCTTATTAAGGTCTACTCTAGAGAATAGGATAGTACTAAGTATCTATTATTATCTTGATATAAATACTAGTACTTCTTCTTTTAAAAAGAAAGACTATTATCCTATATCTAGATCTTATCTATACTTACTTTCCTACTATATGTCTTTCCTAGTTCTCCCCCTAGTCAAATTACATACTATTTTTTTGATATAGCTCTAGGTCTATACTATTATCATATTTTTAGCTATATTTGAAATAACTACTTTTTATTAGATTAGTATACCTTTTAGTTATTAATTACTAATTGGTCCTAGGTTATTCAATTCTTATATATATAGCTATTATATATTTAATAGTCTAGGTAGCTAACATTAGTACTACAGAATTAAGATTTCTTTTATAAGAGTTCTTTTTCTTTTTAATTCCCCTAATATCTAACTTCTTAGGGAACTTTCTCCTATAATTCCTAGTTACTTTATAGTTGAATTTCTTTTCGATTCTATAGTCTTATAGATTTCTTTTAGCTTTATAGTTCTATAGTTAGGCTATAGTTAGACTTTTCTCTCCAACTTTGTTACTTCTATTCTAGCTTTTATATACTAGTATATGAATAGAGTACTCCTTTCTATAACTATTTTAGCTATTCTATAATATTTTTACTATCTATTACTCTAGTAATCTTTCTTAGATATAGTAGATCCTTTGCTCCTCTAGAGTATATTTATCCTACTGATAAAATCAAAGAGAATATTGCTATCTTATTTCTCAAACCTTTAGAGTTTATCAAAATCGAGATCTATATATAGGAATATACTAGAGTAAGATAGTATAATCTTTGATTAAAGAATATAGAGAATATGGGTACCCTATTTCTTACTCTTTAATAGTTGTTGTAGGCTAATTAGGTTATTTATAGATTGCCTTGAGAATATCTTTAGTATCTAGATCTTTATTAGGAATAGAGCTTGGGGAAGAATTAGCCTATTAGTATTTTTGGGTTTCTTGGGGGCTAGAATAGTTGGCCTAATAATACTAGTAAGACTATAAGAGCTATAGTTATTATAGAGAGAATACCCTCTATTAGCTCTTAGTATCTCTTACTATAGATATTTAGTCTAGAGAGCAAAGTCCTTTAATCTATAACTAATAAAAAACAAGAAGAGGGACTTTCTTTTCTAGGTATAGCTATAATAATTCCTCTCTAGCTTAGTTTAGTATAGAGGCTATAAGTATCTTTAGTAGGTTTAGAAAGTATATTAGTTGTATATTAATTGGTAAGTAGTCATCTATATCTTTTCTATTATATCTACTAATATTCTTATATAGATACAAATATAGAGAAGGATCATTATAAGCTTAGAGATCTTAATACTTCTTTGGAGTATAAGGATAGAAGGTTTATAGTTAGTAGATTTATTATTTAAAAGATGCTAACGTACTTTCTTAATAGCTAATAAGTTAGTAATAGTAAGTCTAAGTAGTAGTTTATTATCTAAGTTCTTTCAATAATATATATCCCATTTTTAATAGACTTTAGAGCTTACTTGCTTATTTCTTTTATAGGTTTGGTATTGGTATTTGTTCTTTCTATATCTAGTATAATAGTATAGTATTTCTAGCTAGAAATTTGTCTTCAAGAGTTAAATAACTATAGTAGCTATACTAAGACTTAGTATTGGGCCAAAATTAAACAAATAGTTTCTACAAACTACTATATAAACCAACTATATAATACTAAGTAAGTAGTAGTATCTAACAAAGTATTCCCTTATATATTTTTCTTTTTTAGATACTAGCCTTTTTACCTATCCTTAGACTTGAATTATAACTATATTATAGGAAATATCTATCTAACTTTACTAATTTCTCTCTTCTTATATAATACTCTTAGAGCTAAAATATTATTTATAAGTCTCTTCTTCTTAGTTATCTCTAACTTTACCAGGTATTTATATAAGGAGTATAAATCCATATAGACTACAATCCTAATATCTAGTAGTCTCAATCTCTTAAAGATCTAGCCTATTATAGATACAATCATGAAATCTTCATTAACTCTATTAATTATAGCTAGGATTTCTAATACTAGAATACTTCTAGTAACTCTCTTAGCTTTAATAGAAGTCTAGTAGATAATGTTTTCTAAGAAAATAAAATTATCATTACTATGTTCTTTAGTTCTAATACTAATAAGAAATCCAATTTGGCTATTAAGGTCTTTATTTTTAGCAAATAATCTATCTATAAAAATATAAATACTAAATTTTCTAAGGTTAAGATATATATATAGTTGTCTAAAACTATACCTCTAATTCTTTAGATTATGCCCCGTCAAAGAATAGTATCCCTCTTCCAATAATTAAGGGCCTTAAGACTCTACTTATAAGGCTAGTCTAATAGCTAGTGTACGTATAAGTATTATAGCAATATATAATATTATAGTAGGAAGGCTAGTAGGGGCGTAGATAGACTACTATATATAAATACCTACTATATAATATTTTCACATTCTTACTTCATATATCTATATATAAGAGATAGAAAGGTATTATATATAAGGAATTAAGAAATTAAGGCCTTGATAATTATCCATCTATAGTCTAACTATTTTGGACCTTAGTAATAGTTCTATACCTTACTAGGATTATACGTACGTACTATAATCTATAGCTAAGATTATAAGTCTAAGTACTAGACAATATAGTTATAGTTATCTATATTTTCTACTTTCTTACTTGAACTTTTTTCATTATATAGTAAGGCGTAGGATATTATCAAAAGACTTAGAGCGTAAATATTATATATATGATTTGACTCCAACTTAAGTCAAATACTACTAATTCGCTTTCTATAATATATAGTCTTATATTTATACGTAATCTAGGGGGTCTTACCCTCTAAATTATAGAGGTGTCTACTAGCCTTATAATGGCTTACTACTATAATATTATATATTACTATGACCTAAATACTTACTCTTATAGGCTAGCCTCTAGTTGAAGAGAGAGAACTACTATTTTTTTATCGGGTATAATCCAAAGGATAACGGGATAGTTTTAGACAACTTAGATATAGAAATTGTACTTACCTATCCATATTTAAGTTCTCGATCTATTTTTTCCTACTACTATTTGACTCTCTTATTAAGTTTCCTAATATAGCTATAGCCAAATCTAAGAATACTTCTAGCTAGTAGACTTAGGTAATATATAGGCTTCTTACTCTCTACTTACTAAATTTATTCTTTTAGATATTCTTAGGTTAACTAGTATTAATAAGCTCAATCTTCTCTCCTTATTTTTTCTACGAAATAATAAGGTCTAGTTCATCCTAATTGATAATTTATCTATTAGAAACAAGCTCTTTTGATTATTCTAGAAAGCTAACTAGTTTGGCTACAGATCCTACCTTATTTTTTTGGAGCTCTCTATAATTTATAAGGTCCTCATTACTAATAATTAATAAATTATTAGTCTTTATTGAAATAATACCAAATATATCCTCCTTAGAGATTATAGGGTAAAGATTATATATAGATAATCCTATATTAAATCTCCCTTCACAGCACTTAAAGTATATATTAACTAATAAAGTTCTTCTCTAGGAATTCTATAGAGTAGCTTAATAATCTTCATAATTATATCTAGCTTGAAGCTACTCTAAAATTCTTTTAGAATATATATTAAGATAGTACTAGAGAGGTTTACCTTTAACTAGAGATAAGCTGAGATAATATCTCTTTAAAATATAAATAGTTCTTTCTCTATATTATAATTGTCTATAGATTTATTTATGAGGGATAGGATTAGAGATAAAAGGAATCCCTAGCCTACTCTTTAAATGGTTAGCAACTAGTAGAGAATCAACCCTTTCTTTTTATCTATAAAGCCCTGATTTACTTATCTCAACTTCTATCCTTTAATTTACTCTTTAGATAGTTAGTAACTAGTTAAGAATAGATCCTTTCTCTTTATCTATAAAGCCTTAAATTACTTACCTTGACTTTTTTCTAAGCTTACTAATTACTAAGTTCTTAATCTCCTTAATTATACTATCTAGTCTATACTAAGATAGTACTACTTATCTTATTACTCTAGTATCTAAATACCTATCAATATAATTATATTATTATCCTAATACCTTGTATTCATAACCTTACTAAGGTCTATCTTATAGGAGAAGATAGTACTAAGTACCTATTAGTACTTTTATACAAACGATTCATTGAATTAATAATGAAATAAAAGATCTAATAGATAATAGATAGAGATAACTAATCAAGTTATACTATTTCTCCAAATCAATCTTTCTTATCTTATCCTAAGATGGAGTCTCTAATAGTCTAGGCCTAATCTATATAGATAAAGCTATAGTTAGACTTAAGTTGGAATCTAGGGCTAGATTTTAGGAGATATAATTCAATCTAGACTAGTCTACCAACTCAAAGACGTCGGTTTATTCTATTCTACAATATTGAAGTTCTAGTATATAGTATATTATACTATATCTATAATAATAGCTAGATATATAGACTAGGTTTAAGATAGATTAAGATGTAATCGCGTCTTGAACTTAGAAATTATTATAGATATTATATAAGTATATAGGCTCAAGATTCTCTCTCTAATTATAAAGTAATTATAGATATTATAGAATCTATATAATTGAAATACTATATATAATTAATAGAGCTATTAACTAGAAAAATACTTTTCTTATAACTATAAAAACAAGTATTATTTAGTACGTAATTGAAACAAATTAGGTCAAAATTTATATACATTTTCTAGATATAAAGATTACTAATAGAAGAACTAACTCTACCTTCTAAGAGTATTAGAGGAAGATCTAATAAGGGTATCGTATTCTATAGATCGGGTTGATATCTACTATAGAATAATTATAAAAATCTTAAAGATTTTCTAAAAAGAACTACTAGAGAAATCTCTATTAACTCTATACTACTACTACCACTACTACTATTACTAGCCTTATTTACTATTTGAAAATACCAAAGTTGTATTATAGTTTTTATTAAATAGTTATAGCTATAGAAAACTTGTTATAGAAAAAGTATTAAAGAAAATTAGAAATAATTTAGTAAAGTCAAAGCTTGATAACTTCTAGATAAAGAAAAATATCTTTTTCTTAGATACTTAGAGAAGAAGAAAAAGTTAGAGTATAGAAAGAAAATATCTATAAAAAAGAGCTACTTTCTTAATACTTTATTATTAAATAAGTAGATCAAATTAAACTTTTCTTAAAATTAATAGAGTCAAAAAAAATCTGGATCAATACTAGTTAGAATATAGAAAAAAGAAAAATAAGATTAGAATAAAAAAGAATAGTAGAGAGAAAGGTATTTTATTAAATAGTATATATAGGACCTATCTTTATTTAGATAATACTCTTCTATATAATAATATATATAGATAGAGGCTGTATATATATTTAGGATAAAGTATATTCCTACCTACTAACTATACTTATATATTATAGTAGTAACTACAAAGTATAAGTATATAGTTATAACCTATAAGAGTACTTATAGATTCTCTATATAATTATAATATATTTACTAATACTAGTTCCCTACTTTGTTCTTTGCGTTTGTCTTTTACTATAAATATTAACCTCCAACCTATATACCTAATAGTATCTATAGAGATATACTAATATCAATTAGTAGTTATTTATTACTATAGATCTGCAAGGTTACTAATCTATACTAGACTATACTTTGGGTAACAAAGTTACTATTTATATAAAAACGTAATACTAGACTATACTATAAGGTTACTATCTATACTAACGTTACTAGAAAGTTAGCTTATATTATCTAAAAACCTAATATACTTACTATCTAAATCTAGAAGACTAGCTGGATAATCGATTTTCTACTTTTTAGAATCTATAAACCTACCTATATATTAATTTTAAAGTTCTAGTAATCTTATAAACTTGAGGCCTAGACCTTGCTTATAAAGAAACAATTCTTATTCTTAGATTTAGCTCTTTTGGAGTTATTCACTTTAAAAGAACCTATAGACTTTGTACTATAGCAAGTATATACTTTTAGTAAAGAGAGAAACTAGAGAATAATAAAGAAAGGAGCTAGAAGATAGTAAAAGAGAACTTTCTTATATTTTTTAAGATATAGAACTTGAGAGATAGGGAAGATTAGAAAGCCTTAGGGTACTTAAATTATTAATTGAGCTTATTTTCTCTCCAAGTTAAAATCTATACTATCTTTACTACTTTAGTTATATAACGTTGTTATTTGTATTAAATAGGAATATAATATAAGTATGATTATAGCGTCAAGAATACCTTGAAGAATAGCTATAGTAAAGCTACCTAGTCTATTTCTAGTTATCTAAAAGAAGCTAGTCAACTTCTTAGTATTATCTACTCTTAGCTATAACAACCTTGACTACAATAATATAAAATTTAAAAGAAGATCTCTAGATTCTCTTATCCTTTAACGGCCTAAATAAATAGTAGAATTACCTTGATTTTCTAAAATAAGACCTTATAACCTACTACTTTCTTCTCTAGCGAACTAGAACTATAGCCTCTATAAGGAAATATCTTTAAAATATAGTCATTTGGATAAGTACTTCAATTTATAGGGCCAAGTTGTACTCTCTATTACTATAAGGTTAATAAATCCTACTAAGCTATACTAGAGTAATATAAGATATAGTATAGATACTCTTAAGATCCTTGATTACAAGTTTTTAGTATTTTTAGATACTTTTTAGAAGGTTGATATTAGTAAAGAGTATAATATAGTCGGCGCTTTTTCTTTGATACTTAAGGATAAGTCAAGAGACTATTATGAAAAGAATCGACTACTTAATAGAAGATATTTAGCTATCAAAGAAATGCTCTCTACTAGTATTTACTATTTTGGAACCTCTAGAAGGCGCTAAACGTTATAAATAGAGTAGAGAAATATTACTCTTATTTAATAAATTGAGAGATATCTAGAGAAGCCTAAACTTAAGTACCTAGAGCCTTTTATTACTATAATACTATCTTTTATCTAGTAAAAGAGTTCAAGTCTATATATATATATAGTTAAGATTTACTATCCTAGTAACTATACTATTAGTATAGATAAGAAAATATAGTTTATAACTTAACTAGATACGTAAGTAAGGATATAGGAGGAATTACAAGAGTCTAAGGAGTTTAAGAGTAAAGATCCCGTTAGGAAAAGTATATTATACTTAGTCTATCTAATCCTAGTAGAATAACTAGAACTACTAGTTCTATAGTACTCCTATCTAGTCTACTAGAATATAGTTTCTTCTTATACGTTATACTATAGACCATCTAGATCTAATAGTCTAGACCCTAGAGAATAGGGGCCTGGGCCTAGAGAAAAGAAGAGGACGGACTTAGAGAAATACTACTAAAGTCTTAGAATAAGTCTTAGAATATAATAAGTATATATACTTTGAATAAAGGCCGGCGCGAGAGAATATAGGGTTTTGTAACTTAGAGTAAATAAAAAAATATATATATATATAGCTATTATAAATTTAGCTAGGATAAAAAATAAGCGAGGTTAAAGCTTTTACCCTTAAAAACCTACGTTTTCTTATATACCCCTCACTATATTATACCTATAGACTCTATAATTCTTTTATAGACTAGTATCTATTTATACTAAAGCGTATTGATTATTTAGTAATAATATTTAGTAGTTACTTAGAAACTCTCAAAAATACCTCCTTTCCTAGAGTAACCTAGCTATAATAAATTTTATAATAATTATAATTTTATAATAAGCTTTAATATAGCTGTAAGATATAGTATCTATTATCTATTAAAGTTTCGAAATCTCTAGTCTAATACGTGGCTATAGAGAGGTATAGAAGAATTAAATATTTCTATAAATCTTCTATTCTCATCTTCTATCCTTAATAGCTTTTAAATATAATTGCTATAGTCTTAAAAAGTATACTATTAAATTCTTCGCGTTTTTCTAATCTAGAAAAATATATAATATGATATTGGTTTCAACCACTCTTTTTCTAAGTATAAGAAAAAAATTTAGACCTTAGATTGCTTAGTTGATATAAATACTTTATATATAAAACCTATAGAATCTGGTTGGCCTTTCTTTGGTCTATCTAGAAAAAAAAAATATAGTATACCTACTACTTCTACTACTTCTACTACTTCTACTACTTCTACTACTTCTACTACTTCTACTACTTCTACTAC